>JAFEMH010003393.1:0-269014 GCA_022495995.1 Adenophora triphylla var. japonica
AAGAACCGAACCGAACCACACGGTTTGGAAAATTTTAAGACCAAACCGAACCATTTAGGTAAGGAAGCAAACCAAACCGCATGGTTGTTCCTGCCTCGGTCGCCTCAAACCGCGGTTTAGACCGACAATCGCTTTACAACCCCTATATTTGGTATCGAGTTAGCTTCCTTCTACTGAGCAACCAAGGCGGCATTCTCGTGACTCCCAACTAGTTGTTAAACAAGTAAAGTGGAGAGTATAACACCCAAGATCCCTACCCTTACCAAATATAGAGATCTCGGTCCTAGACATGACGAAAAGATGGAATTCTTTGAACTCAAACAAATTGGCAGTGGAAGACAACCAAATCGCGCACGCTCTATTCAAACAAGCAACTATGGATGTGTCTAAGTCTAAGACCAATCCATACGTAGTTTTTAGCCGAAGAACCCGCGTATGAAAGATTACAAATCATGCTCCTACGATGGAGAGTAGATGTTCGATCAACGACTATATTGACTACATCGAGAAGGGCCAACTCCCTAAGATGAAGCACAAGCTAAAACTATCAAGAAGAGGTCCTCAAGGCTCATTGCAACGAACGGAATCATCTACCGAAGATCTTTCACCAAGCCCCCGCTAAGGTGTGTCTATCCTAAGGAAATTGAGAACCTCTTGGCGTAAGCATACATGGGCGTGTTTCGAGGCGGACACCCGGGGCCAGAACCTTAGCCGACAAGATCATCTCGATAGGTTACTATTGGCCAAACCCGAGGGAGGATGCGCACGCCTATGTTAGAAAGTGTGACAAGTGCCAAAGATTCTCCGACATTCCTGTAGATTACCTGTTGAGCTGAAAGTTAGACACTGCGGATACTCATACGGGCCATTTCGATATACGGGGATCGACATCATCGGACCCTTCCCTCTCACCCGCAAAATTGCAAGTACGTGATAGTAGCTCATGATTACTTCTCCAAGTGGATAGAAGCAGCTGCATTAGCCAAGATAACGATGAGAACGCAATCAACTTTGTCCACGACTACATCCGCGCTCGATTCGCCTCTCCCACACAATTGTTTCGATCATTGACTCCAATTTTCAATGGCATTTAAAACAAAAATTGGGAAGAGTCAAAGTCCGCCACGTTGTGTGTCATCGCTAGCGTAATCTCAAGGCAACGGCTATTGCCAAAGTCACTAATAAACCTGTCCTAATGCCCTTACCAAGAACCTCGAAGGACGCGAGGGCAGATGGTTGGACGAACTTCCCTAAATTCCTTACGTGGTTGCTTCGCATAACCACCCGGGGGACCAACCTGGGGAAACTCCCATTCGCATTAACCTCTCTGGTTCTCGAGGCCATGGCACCACCGAAATGGCCATCCCTACCGTGAGAAACTCCTACTATGATGAGCAAGTCAACAAGGTTAATAGGCTCCTAGACCTAGACTCTCGATAGATGAAAAATGACTAGTCAAGCGCAGATGAGGATGGTAAACTACAAACAAAGGACTCAAGGCATATCAATGACAAGAGAGTCATCGTAAGAGTATCTCCGCAAAGTAGGCGAATCAAGTACTTAGAAAAATTGGAGGCAACCGGTCGAAAGCGCGTAACAAAACAAGCTCTCCCCAAATCGGGAAGGTCCCTTTATATCATCACTCAAGTCATTCGAAGGGACTCTACGCATTGAAGACTAAGGAGGGGAAGGATCTCAAGCATCCATGGCATTCCGACAATCTTCGAAAAATATTATCATTAGTCTATTTTATTTTGTAATAGATTAGTTTCTCATTTTTCGCCTTTTTATTTCTTAGTTTGATAGAATTGCAGCTTCGATGTAATTCAAGTCTCCAGCTTTATGAAAGTAACTTCTTCCAACATGCAAGGCAACTATCAACTACCGACACAAACACCCGTAAGACGAGGATCATATCCCCGACTCTTCAAAAACACATGCCTTACGTCTCGACGAGGGTCCGCCTCGACTCAACGACTATAGGCTCCTAACTACTCAAGACCGAGGATCCTTCGCTCGACCTATCGGGCTTACCTTACGTCTTGACGAGGGTCCACGCCTCGACTCAATGACTACAAGGTTCAAACAAATATAACCAAGGACTTCTCCTCGCCTCTTATCGACTTGCCTCACGTCAAGGCAAGGAAATACACCTCATCACTACCGACTAATAGCATCACATGTCTAAAACTCCGTGCACGAGTCATCTTCCTCGCATAAAAGGAGACGAAAAGAAGAAGGCACATCTCAGCGTCAAGACCGAGGAGACCTCCTCGGCCTAACGACTTGAGGTATAACGGGAGATCGAGGAATCCTCCTCGATCCTCGACAACTCGGAGGTACGCTCAAGGCGTCAAGGAACCTCACTTCGGCCTAATGACATCCACCTCTCAAAGCAAGCCTTGCATTCGTACATAGCCTACAAACAAGCATCCAAACAATTCATTCAAACAACACAACATGAATTGAAACAAAAAGGACTTGTCCATTGATATTCAAAAGAAAATTACATGTCCTAACACTATTAAGCAACCAAAAGAAGGAAAGGAAAAAGAAAATCCTAAGTCTCAAGGCGTCGTCGAAAGACTTTTCCGTAAAAACTCCTCCTCGCTGGCGGCACGCGGCGTAAGAGGAGATGGTCTCAAGTTCAAAGCCTTGAACATTAGTATGAGCCTCTCTTCGGCATCTCCACCGGCATTTCTCTCAGTAAGTCCATCTCCTCATCCTCGATCATCTCAATTACACCCTTGATATCAAGCCAAAAAGGAGCAAATCTGGACGGGGAACCCATGCTTCACTTGGCCGCTGGCGTGAGCATCCTCCCTAGCCATGTACACCCAAGTTATATCTCCGAGAAGGGGACGAGATGGGTGGAGGGCCCCGGCCTCCTCGCCGAATTGCCCTTTCGTGCAGATCAGCCGGGCGATGGTATTTACATCCACAAGCCCTGGAGAGGATCTGCCACGCCGAAGACCCGCGAGCCAGTATGCAAGTAGCCTTCCTCGAACATCGTGGTTGTTCCTCTCGTCCACCGCGCATCTCGGAAGGCCCGGACTTCGGGTCTTAAAATGTGCCACTTCGCTTCCTCTTCCCTAGAAGGAAGCGGTGGCTTCAAAACCCCGATACTTAGCCCTCCTGGCCTCCTCGGCCTTCACCTCAACCTCCGGCCTCGAGCTTTTCCCAAACTGCCACCAAATTAAAGTTCTTTGCCGAAGGGCTTCCTGCTTGGAACGCGGGCCTACTTGGGCTTGCTCCGCGAGCCTCCTCTGATCTCATTACCTCTAAGCATCTACACTTCGCCTCCGAGCCTCCTCGGAAGCTTGGCATCCTCGACCTTCAACGCCTCGACCAAAGCCGCTTTCTCTCAACCTCACCCTTCTTATGGCTGCGGCCTTGACCTCATGCAACTCCGCTTGTCCATGTAGCCTTGGATAGGATGTTTTCATAGGTCATCACAAAGCCGCAAGCCGTTTCAAAGATAAGTCAAAGGTCGTAAGCTTCGAACCAAATGCTGTCAGTTACGCTATGGTTAAGGATTCTGGACGGTTACCTAGTGCAAATCTGAAGTCCCTTCGCGACAAAGCAAATTTTCCTTGCTCGGACTTATCTCGAGCGAGCTTCTCAAAGGCCTCCTGATCCAAGGCCCTCTCGAACAGGAGCTCGGCCTAGTCTAACAAGAGCACCTTCCCCACCTCGCAAAGGGACGCCCTCAAAGGTGGAACATTGGCGTCACCATTCGTCGAGCCAAAGACTCAAAGATATCATAATCTTTGATGGTTTGAATAGTGAGGTCGAGGAGCTTGGGGATTTGAAGGCTCCACAAAGCTGTACTCGCTTAGCTGTGCTCCTCGACAGAGCACCTCGAGGCCTCTTCGAGCCCGAACGCCGCCGGGACAAGATCGCTGTCCTCTCGGCCGACGGGATGTCCGTCTACGTAAACATCAACATGGGGCTATGCCCTCTACGCTAGGGTACTTTCACAAATTTCTCTCGGAGGCCCCTTCCAGGTATTAACATCCCCGTGCAACTTGACGGGAGAGGTTGATCTCCTCGCACTCAAGAGAAGGTTAAATGGCCGGGTCTCGTCCTTCCTATCCGTCAAGGCCGAAAGCTTGGCCTCCGACGCCGTCTCTTCGATCGATCAACGGCGCTTAGTTGCTCCATTGCTAATTCTACCTCTTGCTCTGGGATAAATGCAAAGACGAGGAAGATGTTACATTACGAAGAGAATTAGAGCTACAAAGAAAAGTACAAGTATCAAAGGTGAGGGAAAACGATTACATCCTACGACACGCCTCTCTTAAGCACCGATCCACGGAACAAGCTTGCACCTCGCACAATCTTCATGAAAAATAAGGCCGAGATGCGTTCTCCAAGCCATTAAAACGTCTCCCTCTTTGACAAAGCGACGAGGGGAACCACCCCATCCTTCGACCCCAAAGATCAATCCCGCCCGGACATAATATCTATCGCCGCCTCCAAGGCCGCCCATTCGAGGAACTCAACCTCGGCAAATTCCTCAAGACGCTTTGATCGTGTCTTTGGTCCAGTGGCCATACTTCGCACGGGAAGGGATGAGATCGGCACATCGTAAGTGGAAGTGGAACTCCTGCACTCGTCGGCTCTCCACCCTTATCACATGATTATCCCAGCCTCTCCTACCTCAGCTGGACATAGTGGAAGGATAATCTTCGTTTGGGTTCACTCCGTAAAACGAGAAGACGAGTGCCCTTCATATACCCGATGGAGAGAAATGACTAAGGCCCTTGCATTGTAGGCTCGTAACCTAAACTACGGCACAACACTACGAAACTAACCAGACCCTAGTCCCGTTAGCTCCCAACATTGGGCCGGGACAGCCCTCACGTCACCCAGGAATTCATTGATGAAGGGGTCCAATGGGAGACTCGAGTCCCGTTGAAATTGTTTGAAATAGAAGGGACGTGGTTATCATTGTAGTAGGCTCTTCTCCTGCAAGATCGTGGCAAAAACGGGTTTATGCCGATATAAGTTAGCCGAACTCACCTCTATCTACCCCGTATTTAGTATAGCTGTTCCAATATGGGGTCCCCGGCCTTGGTGGCTCATCTCGGCCTCGTCCTCGCCCTCGGCCTCTCTCTTTCCTTCAACTTGAGCACCCTCAACAAAGGTGTCAACTATTTTTGTTGACGAGGAGGTTTCTCCCCCTCTTCCCATCATATCTGCAAAAAGATGAGGAGTCAAAGTTAGTTACCTCGCCCATGGCTGATCTTAAGACGAGGAAGAGGGACACCCCTCCTCATCATTACAGATAGGCCGAGGAGGGAGCCTTACCACTAAGACGCTCACGAACTATGTGATCCGAGGACGGATAGAACAAATTGACGTGCTCTACGATCTCGGATCTGTCCTCAAGCAAGACTATGCTACGGGATGAGGAATCAACTCGGTCTATCCTCGTATTGTCTGGGTATTGGATGAACATTCATGTACGGCCATACTTTCTCAATATTTCTCCTCTGTCGCCCAAGTTCAAGATCAACCACGGTCCTCTCTCTCCGGTAAACTCTCAGATTTCCCTTGTGGTACCCATAAATGAATCGAGGGGAATGGTCCCAAGAGCGAGCCATTTCTAAGGGGGAATCAAGGATCAATGGGGGAATTCATACAAATGTCCAAGAAAATCGAAGATTCAAGAAGAAAAGCTTCAAGTGGTCAACAATGGCGGTCTGGGAAATCCCCAAAACCTACCAAAACCCTAGAAACTACAAAAATTAATCACGAAAAGCATAAAAGAAATGTATACCTGTTTGCTGAAGAGTGATCAGAGTCAAGTGGAGAAATTGAACACGCCGGAGAAACAAAGCTTCACCGAAAACTGGGTTCGAACAGCTCAAGAAATTCGCCGGAGGGTTTAACGCTCAAACCTTGCAATATGCTCTCAAATACCTCAGATACTAAAAGGTTATAATGGAGAAGGGAATTCGATTTTATAGTCACCAAAATCGGGTTAAACCCGACATCAAGCCGAGTTAACGCATGGCGCCCAAACATTAAATGCCCGGAACAACTTCCAAGGCGTGTCGAATATAGGGGCCCACCTATCATCATCATGGCAATAACCGCGGATAATGAAACGATGCCCAAATTGGAAGCGTCTCCGACGCGTGGCAAACCTGCTCGTATTCACATAGCCGAGGATCGAGATGACTTTCTCCTCGTCCTAAGCCGAGCTAGAAAGTCGGGGGCCACCGAACAAAGATAAACCGAGATACGAACATGGGCTTGTCCGGTCGACCCAAGTGGATTGGGCTATAAACATAATCCATCTATGAGTTAAGAGGGACAAACTACATGAGGCTTCCCTCTCGTCTCGTTCCTCAGTCATCAATAAGGCCAATCTAGGCCCAACAAGCAAGCGTAATATGTCCTTCAACTATGAATGCCGAGGAGACCTCCCTCCGTATGCTTAGAGATCATCTCCATGAGAGGACGAGGTGCCTTCCTCACCTTAATGTTGTCAACAGGGCTCTCTATGTTTCTATTTCCTCCCCGGCCCATCGTTTTACGTGACCGAGAGGCCATGAATGACGCAGGATGAGAAAAGTTCTCACCTCGGCATTTCTCTATGCCGCATATCTCCACATGACGAGGAGAATCATAGCCATTGTTCATCTCGGCCTAACATGCAAATGCACGAGATGGGAAAATCCAAATTTCCTCTGGCCAGCTTACGGCGAGCGGTCCTATAACAATCCTATTCAAATAAGGTTTAGGCAATAGTCTTCCAATCTTATCGTAATTGTAGCCCCACCTCCTATAATACGCATCCAATAAGGAAGTCCCTACCGTATATAATTCTCTTTAGAATTATATCTTATCTTCTTTACAAGTTCAAGTTCAACATGGATTCTCATTAATCCATCCCTATAAATACAAGTCATAGTATCCACATTATTTGGTACATTACTTTTTACTTACCGAAACTCGTCAATTTAGTTTCTCACCACAAAACCGTGACTTATTCTCACGCTGTAGGGCCTTCGCCTGGCCAAGCCCAATACGGCTTAGTTTACGTGTTTTGTCTTATTTTACGTGCCTAACAATCGCCGTGAGCAAAACGATTAACGCTTGATTTGGGCTGATTTGATGGATTTTGGCATCATCGAGTGATAAGAGGAATGTGAAAAGAAAGAAAAGAAAAGAAAAGAAAGTGGGAGAGAGAGAAAGAAAGAAAGAAAGAGAGGGGACGAGAGAGGAGAGAGAGTAGTAGAGAGAGTGAAGGTGGGGAGAAAGGGAGAGGAGGATAGTGGCTGTATGTACTCATACGTATGTACTTCATGTGTATGTAATGCTTGAGGGACTAGGCGATTGCAAAATAAAATAAGGGTCTAAATGAAATAGAAACTCTTGGATATGGATGTGTGTGAGGGTGAAGCGTGAGCGTAGAGGAGGAATGAGCATAGCAAATTTATTTTATAATGAAATTGTCCAATTAGACAACATTAAAGTGAAACCTATGTCCTTAGGACATTAATAGAATTGAGGAAATTATTTCCATACCGGGTGTTAAAGGGAAACCTAAAATATGATAATCTAGTCCATGGAATGTTTATTTGTCAACAATTACCATCAATTATAGTAACTCAAGTTAGAATATACAATAGCATGTAGTACTTTTTATGAGGGGTCATCTTAATTGACATTACTATATGCACAGGCGTACGCTAGTTTCTTTCAAATTACGGTGTAACGCGTAGTTTCTTTCAAATTAACGCCAACTCCACGTATATTAAGTGATTTTTTACAATAAATTAGTTAAAAATGAAAATGGATTTTCTGAAGCACCAATACTAACTTAGGCATATACAAAGTTACCAAATAAATGTGGCTTATGTGATGAACTTGCGTTCAAAATGTTTCGATTTAGTGTATATGGGTTGAAGTGATTTTATACAATAAATTAGTTAAAAATGAAAATGGATTGAAGCACCAATACTAACTTGAGCATATGCAAAGTTACAAATAAATGTGGCTTAAGTGTGATGAACTTGGGTTCAAAGATATTTTCGATTTAGTGTATATTAAGTGATTTTATACAATAAATTAGTTAAAAATGAAAAATAGATTGAAGCACTAATAATTTTTATTTTTACTATAAAAATATAAATTAAACGTTCAATTAATGCTAACTATTACGTTAATTTAATTAATTTCACTATGCCCGTCGAGTATCTCGACCAAAGGCATACTTCTAATTTCTTTTAGCTGTTCTTTTCTATCATTGAGATTTATGAATATTGTTATGTTATGTATAATACTACTCTCCGTCCTAAAATGAGATGTCCAAAAAATTTCAATTAGAAGAGTGGCATGGTAGAGCTAATTTTTTGAACTTTAAAGCGTAGCTCACCCAACTCACCCAAATAAGCCTATTTTCAGTTAGGATATGTGAATAAGAAAATTATACTTTTTTTTATCTATGGCAAGGCAATGGTAACTGATTTTTGTATATCGTTATTGTTTCGTTAGTATTCTAATCAATGGTATAAGTTACTAATTTTCTATATTCCTGCGTTTATACGTATATAAAATATTTGTTTGTCTTTTTTTTTATTCGCTATAGTAGAAATGGAGAAAGTTGGAAAAAAAATATAAAACGTGATATAGCTAGAAAAAAACACAAATCTCGTGATACGTTGACGAAACCTTCTACTCAAAGATCCCCGCTCACCGAGTATTTCAAACGGTAATTTTTTAACATTTTGTTATTGTGAACAAAGTGTTTACATTTATCAGAGTCTTTCAATGGATGATTAATATCAAGCTTATTGTTCTTATTCATTATATTCACATACTTTATAAAATATTTTTGATGTATTGCTATTTTTTGCAAGAACAAATATATCAGAAATCACAAAATTCGTCCAATCTCACTTCCCAAGACTTGCCTTACGACTCTACGGTGCCATAATATATTCTATAATTTTATTTCATTAATATAAAATTTATAAATTCACCTCTTTTGTAAAGCTAAACCATGTCAGAATGTGTTCAAGATTATTTTCAACTCCTTCATTCACTCCGATGTCACCTTTATCTAACAAATAAAGCAATGTGATGTAGGAGATGGTAGTCCAAGCAAATAAACTCGAGTGCATACCTCATTGATCACCGGGCGACCGCACCACGGTAGCAAAGCGCCAAATAAAGCGAGATTCCAGCTGGATCCTAGGCCAGGCGCCCCACCACTGGACCCATGTGCGCACGCCCCGCAAGTGTCGATGAGGGGTTCCTTCAGCTGTTGTCCAGCGTCCGCCCCAAAGCCCTAGCCAGCGCCGTCCTCACCTTGAATTCGACGAGGAGCTTGCTCTCTGCTTCCTGTGCGCCCGTCGACTTTGGCCCGAGGCGCCCTCCTCGCCTTCGATGTCGAGGTTGTTTTCCTTATTCTTCATTTTGTGTCGTCTTTGGCTGAATGTTTGAAGTATTTTAATTAGAGGTATTTTAGTCTTTTGCTTTACCTATTTCTGTTTTAGGGTTTTGTGGTTAGGAGTTTTAAGGAGTATTTAAACATCTTTTTTATTGGCTTCTTGTTAAACTTAGTTTTGATATTATTAATTTCAATAGTTTTTCTCTTAATTCTTTGGTGGATTCCAGGGACATTCTTTAGTGGATTCCAAGATATATTGTGTTCTAGGGTTCTTCGCTTGAAGAATTCTTGTGATTAGTGCGCGCTAATCCATCGAATCTATCGTGCTTCCGATGTTTGCAAGGCCTGGTTGAGTATCGTAGCCTGGATTTATCCTGTCCTTTTCATCACCGATTCGTTATGGGAGATCCAAATGCAATAAAAGCAGAGATATCGATGGTATAATCCACTGTTGACAACACAAAGATGCAGGTGTCGACAGCCAGACATTGCGGCGTTGGTGGTACCGCTCAACGTGGTCAAACATGCCGTTCTAATCGTAACCGTGGTAGTGAGAGAGGCGGTGAAGGTTGAGCAGGTGGTCGACGCCTGAGGGGCGAGAAAATCGGATGGGAGAGGATTCTGTAGTTCCAATTCTCGATGCCTTGAGGTTGATAGTGATGATGAACCGGATTAGGGTGGTAATCGACACCGCGGGGATTATAGAATTCTAAGAGCCGATATTCCAGCTATTCTACCATGGAACCATGGTAACCGAATATTTTCTTGAGGAATTGGCAGAAATGCAAAATGACGTTGATCGTTTCTTCGAGGTTATGAGGTGCCTACGAATAAACAAGTAAAGATGGTGGCGATCCGATTGAAGAGTACGCCGCGGCCTCTTGGTTTGGTGGGAAAGCTTATTGGTCGGAGGCGACCTTTGACAAGTGGAAAGAGTGTGGCCTATTAAAACCTCGGAAGCGTATGAAGCCCAGGCTGATTTCGGGAGGCATTTTACTACCGCCAGTGATTATGAGCATGTAGACTTTGTATAAATTGTATCTCAAGCCGCACAAGTGCAGGGCAAGAGGATGGTTGATGAATACACTAACGAATTTTAGAGGTATACAATGCGCAAGTTAGGAGTTGAGGAGACCGAGGATCGGAAGAAAGTCGCTCGCTATATTAATGGTTTTGAAGGGTTCGATCAGGAAAAGATGGGTTTACATCAGTGTGGATTCCTTTGACGGACGCCTTCCACTCTAGCTTTGAAAGCCGAACTTATGGAGAAGTCGAGTTCGAAGGATTTTACCTCTTTCGTAGTTTTCCTCAATAGGGTAGTTCAAGCTAGCGATGGCAGATAGTGACTCCAACCTCCCGCAGTGCCAAGAAAGTGCAGCTTAATGTTAGTAGTAGCACAGGGAACAAGGCTCCAACGGAGAAAATAGTAAATCCGTACGCCTAAGACAAACATGGGATAAGTGTTTTTCGTTGTCGAGACATGGTCAGCTGTGTCGAACGTTTGCCCCACCCGGAGAACTCGGCCAGCAGTTTTGCATTTAGTACGATGCGGAAGGATTAGAACCCGAATTTAATGAGTATGAAGGGTTTGAATTTGTCTGAAGAGGATTCTCGAGGAAAGGGTCGTGGGTGCGTGTGCTTCAACAAATACTTGTTTCTTCCAAGGACGAGGGCCAACGCAAAAATCTCATTATGAGAGCATTAATTGTTCGTTAACGCAACAAAGGTATGTGATTTGGATTATCGATAACGGTTTGTACCTTGAGAATACAGTTTCTCGAAATTAGGTTTGATATTTTTAGGTATAAAAAGCTGAACCTCATGAGAAACCTTATAGTTTGGGATGGGTAAATAAAGGTTCGGAACTCACGGGTATCACGGACTTACGTGGTTCCCTATTTCTATTGGCAAACATTATAAGGAGGGAGGTTGCTGTGTGACGTACTAAATATGGGCATCTGTCATATATTGCTTGGTCGCCCTTGGCAATATGACCATGACATTACTTATCGGGGAAAGGATGACAATGTTTTGATGTTTACATCAAGGTAAATATAAAATTGCTATAGCCTCTTTATCTGTGTTTTGAGAAACAGGTTTAGAAAGAAAAAGCGATCGTGATACATATACGTAGCACGAGAGAATTTCGACAAATGCAACTCATTCAGTGCTGCGTAGTATGCTCTGTCCGACGGTGACTTGAGGGGTTGCTTGGCTCGTTTCCAGTGTGCGTACATGGGGGATGCCGAGGAATATGGAAGAACTTCTTCAGGGTGCGGTGAGTTGGCCTATAGACGAGGTTGCTCTATGGCGCTCCCTTCATGAGGGACATTCCAGGATCGATTGACAAAAGGAGTGAGTGAGGGCATTTTTCCTGTACGTAATTACAACCAATGCGGATGGGGATTGCTGTATCATAATGTGAACTCTGGGTCGGAGTTCTTCAAGTGGAGGCAGACTCGATGTAGGAGATGGTAGTCCAAGCAATGGCTCGAGGGCATACCTCATTTGATCACCAGCGACCGCACCATTGCAGCAAGAACAAGCGAGATTCCACTAGATCCTGTGCGGGCGTCGCCCCACCCTTGCCTGGTGGGGAGACTGTGCGCACGCCTCATGAAATGTCGACGCAGAGGGTTTCTTGTTGTTGTCCGCACGTCCGTCCTGACACCCTAGCCTAAGACGGCCACCTCACCTCGGTTCTCGACGAGGAGCTTTCTCTCCGTTTCCCTGTGCGCCCGCACGACTTTGGCCCGGCGCTCCGCCTCGCGATGTCGTGTCAAGTTTCTCCTTATTCCGTTTTTGTGTCAGTCTGGGCCGAATGTTTGGTAATTTTAATTAGGGGTATTTTAAAATGTCTTTGTTTGCCTATTCTCGTTTAAAAATGGGTTTGTATTAGGAGTTTTAAGGAGTATTCAAACATCTTTTATTGGCTTTGTTAAACTCTAGTTTTGATGTTATAGCTAATTTCAAGAGTTTTTCTCTTAATGTCCTGGTGGATTCACAGACATATTCTTTGAGTGGATTCCAAGTATATTGTGTTCTCAGGGTTCTTCGCAGAAGAATTCTTGTGGGATTAGTGCGCTAATCATGAATCTACCGTAAGCCGTGCCGCATCAAGCAATGGTATGCTTTTTTTATCGTTATTGTTTCGTTTGTATTCACGATCAATGGTATATACAATTCATTTATTTTTAAATTGTAATATTTGTTTGTTTATATTTCAGATTTAGCAATATATCCGGAGATCCCCCTTAATCCTCCTGCTAACTTCCTAAAAGTTACATTCCACTCTCTCAGTAAAGAAAATGTTTACCTAATTTCACTTACATTAATATATAATTTTTTTTTTTATTGAAACTAACGTAAAAATTATCACGTCTTTTCAGGATCAAGAATATTTGGAAGTCAATCCATTACAGCGGTTACCACTACTCTCTAACGCCAGCAATGGTATTCTATTTGTGCATCTTACTACTTTGTGTTTTTTTAATTTAAATATTATATTTACAATTTAATGTTTATATGCAACAGTTACAAATGAAATATTAGTAAATAAAGATAATATTGAGCTTGTCATTAAGAAAATTTGGTAGACCCCTGGGTTCTAAGAATCGTAGATGGGTGTCATATAAGAAAACCGTCATGTACTTAGAGTAGGGAGGAAATTCTTGCGTGATGGAGTCTCTTAAAACCAATTTGGATGTTTGAACTCTTAAATTCCCCGGCAATTGACACAAATTATAGTCGATCTGCAATTAATAAGAGGAAGCAACAGAAATAGCCGTACTAGTCTCAAATTCAGTACGTGATATGCTTTAATTTGCTTTTTTATACAAGTTAAAATTTTATCAACGCTTTGTTAATGTTTATTTAGTAGGAAGAAAGTCAAAAATTTATCAATCTTTTGCTAAGATTCGTCTTAATTTTGATTCGTTTGTCAGAGTCAATGTCAGAAATAAACGTGACGTCTAAATCCGAGGGTAGCATCAATTTAATAGAAGACAAAAAAAATTGAAGAAAGTCGAAGTTTGTAAGTACTCCATCTCGGTTACGCAATAATTACATATGTTGAGTAAATGTTAAAAATGTCTCATTCTATGACTTTCAATATTGTTAACATGATAAGTTCAATATTAGTTCAAATTATGTTTATTTGAGACGCATTTCATTACACACAGGTGCGGCTTATGATGATAATGTGGGAACCCCGGAAAATGAATGTGGAACATTGTGGGTGCTATCTTTTTGATTCAATGAGAGGGTGAAAAGAGCTCTCTTCTATATAGAAGACCGAAATTTTCGTTATCTTTGCCGTAAAAATGGTCAAGTAAAAATTCTAATATTAAAGGAACACGCCCGCTCTTTATGCGAGATCTTATAAGAGGAGAGAGAACCACGAAAAGAGCGGGGAAGTTTAAAGATAATATTCTAGGATACAACACCATGTTCTCATTTAGTTCAATGAGCGGTGAAGACGGATAAAAGCGGGTAAATAAAGGACAAGGACCTTATTCCGCTATACAATGAGTGGTAAGAATGATCATATAATAAAAGGGCCTATGCAACCGAGTAAGGTCAACCTCCACAATTTTCACAGCCTTTATATCTACGACACGGAGAATGAAGTTGATGAGGGAAACGTAATCAACGCCCTTAGGTATGCGTCTATATATTATATCAATATATTAATAGTTAGATATTCTTTACAAAAATTTATTTCATCCATAACGCACTAATTCATTTTTTATTATTTCATGTATGCAACAAAGATCCAACCAAGCCTTCAAAAATTGGATAAAAACAATTGTATTCGATTTGAAGGAGATGATTTCGATGACAATAACCCATTATGCACATATGTGCAATGATGGCTACAAAGTAAGAATTGCAAATGAAGATATTTACCAACTTGAAGCTCCAACTAATTGGAAAGAGGAATAAGGGACGGGAAGGACCCATATAATTTGCCAACATCAAATTAGTTAGCGGCTTTAATTGAGAATGACATTGGTCTTGCACCCGATGTTAAAGATATAGTTGTTGGAACAAAAGAGATGAGTAGTCTCCAAAGCACATTCATGAGTTTTAACCCATTGTTACCTTCCCCTACAATACTCCTTTATTGTTTCCATATGGGCGAGGGATGGATTTTATGACGGAGATTCCAATGGATGATCCAACCAAGTCTCTACCAACACTATCATCAAAAGAATTCTTATCATTCCGTCTTCAGAAAGGATCAAAGAAGGGATCCCAAATTTTGCGAGGAGTGGACGTTTGCCCAGCGCTTATGGTTGATTCTTATGTTATGATGGATACACAGAGGCTTTATTTGGATTCGGCACACCAGCCTCTAAACTACGAGGGCCGACTCATACACGAGACTAAAAGCCGCAGCCAATGGAAAGTTAGCGTTCCGATGCGGGGAAAAGAATCATACCGCTTCATCGTACACTCGGGGGGAAAAGGTGGACCATCCAAAATTATCAGACTCCCTTTGCAATATGTAAATGGATAGGTTATCCATCACTATTTATTACTTTACATGTAACCCTAAGTGGCCGTAAATAAAAAGATATAAAGTTAAAGAAAAGGATGACCAGAGGACAGTCTCAGATAATATCGAGGATTTTCAAAATGAAACTTAATGATATGATCTAGGACGGCCGAATCGATCGACCGGACCGAAACCGGAAAACCGCACCCGAACCGAACCGAAAAAGCCCTAACCGCCACGAACCGCCACGAAAACTGAATCGGGGTAACCGGAATCGGCTTGGATAAGGGCCGGTTATGGGTCACATAAATGGTGAATCTAATCAAACTGAATCAAAGGGAACCTGATTTAAAATTCCGTTATTACTTTTCAATGAATCTGGACTCGAAAAAGCCCGAAACCAAAGCAAACCGTGGAAAAACCTAACCGGATGTAACCGAATCCGTGATTAGGCCGGGGCTTGCTATGGTCACCCTTTTCGCTAAAATCAAACCGACGGTTTTCGAACCGAACCGGGCCCGAAACCGGCTCCTGGGCCATCCCTAATATGATCAATGATTTTAAGGACGGGAAAGTGTCTCGATAGCCTATTCGTAAAGAATAAGTGTCAAATATTTCGAATTTATTTCTGAAAGATTTTAACAAGCTATATTTGATATTTAAAGTTTTTATAATAATGTACTCCATTCGTCCCGCACTAATTTTTTTAATTCACTATTATTAGCATTTTGTATTTAACATCATCCAAATTATATAATCTTCAAGTCAGATTTTTTATTGATATTAACTTTTTCATAGTAATATACTCCCAATATCTAGCACTAATAGCAATATTCATTCCCTCCGTAATAATATTATATTCCATACGTCCCGCCAGAATAGTATACTCTCCGTCCCGCATTAATAGTTTATTCCATCGTCCTAAAATTTTTTAAAACTTCTATATAAATTTCAACTCAAATTGTTTTTTATATTAATTTTTTCATAAGAATATACTTTCACCTTCTGATACTAATAGAAATATTAGTGCCGACCTTATGATAGTATATTCACTCCGTCCCTCAGATTAGTATATTTCCGCCGTCCCAAAGTTATATTATATTCCATATGTCCTGCATTAGTAGTTTATTCCATCTCGAGTACATTTAAAACTTTTATATAATCCTCTAGTAGTATTTTTTATTGATATTAACTTTTTCATATTTATGTACTCACAATGTCTAGCACTAATAGCAATATTTTTCCCTCCATAATAATAGTATATTTCCTCTCGACCCGCAAAGAATACTATATTTCCTCCGTCCCCCAGTAATAATATATTTCCTCTTTTCCGCATTAATAGTTTATTCTATCTTCCCGCATATTTTTTAAACTTCTATATTATTAATTTTTTGTGTTTAGATAAATTCTAAGTATATTTGGATATAAATATTTTATTTTTGTTTCTACGCAGTTGTGTACACGGTTGAGTGGCAGAAGAGAGGTCTTCCTCATGCACATATTCTTCTTTTTCTCAATCCACAGGATCAAGCTAAGATTGTCAAGATGTAGACAAATTTATTTCACCGAGATACCCGACAAGGAAGCTGAACCGGAATTGTACGAGGCAGTAAGAGATTTTATGCTGCATGGTCCATGTGGTCCTTCAAATCCGAAATCTCCGTGTATGGAAAATAATAGGTGTTCAAAGCAATTTCTCAAGCCTTTTAATGAGCGAACTATTGTAGATGAAAATGGTTACCATGTGTATAGGCGGAGAGACACCGGGGCAACTATTGAGAAGGGTGAATATAATCTTCACAATGGGTATGTTGCTCCGTTTAATGCCTATCTACTTTTGAAGTACAAAGCACATATCAATGTCGAGTATTGTAATCAGAGCATGGCTATCAAATATTTGTTCAAGTACATTAACAAGGGTAGGGATAGAATAACTCTTGGATTATAAGAAGAGGATGAGGTTGAAAGGTTCATTGATTGTAGATATGTATCTGCATGTGAGGCGATTTGGAGGATATATGAGTTTAATTTTCATTACAGAACTCCACCAGTTGAGCGGTTAGCTTTTCACATGAAGGGTGACCAGACTATACCTTTTCACGAAGGGGATTACATTGAAGATGTTCTTGAAAAATCAGAGAATGTTAAAGAATCCCAGTTTATTAAGTGGATGGAGTATAACCATGATAATGAAGACGGTCGACATTTGAAATACTGTGAATTCCCGAGGTATTTTGTGTGGGTAAAAAATAAACGTGAATGGCGCCGCATGAAAGATAGTCGATTTGCAATTGGAAGGATATATCATGTGCCGGTCGGCTGTGGGAAATTGTACTTATGATACTGTCGTATAAACATTTTGGTATACCGATTTTCACGTACCAATTATAATTGCTATGTATGATTAGTACACAAATTGGTTGGTACGAATTTAATTTTTTTTTCAGCCATATATAACACGTGAGTCCCACTTACCTGAAATGAATTTTCTCAACTTTAAATGACACACTAAATGAAAAAAATTTTGCGAACTCAGCTGAAATGAAAAGAGTGTATTGTTAATCCATTGACGTAATAGATGTGTTATTTAGTAGTGCAGTTGGTTAAAGGTTTTCTAAAGTTAGGAGGGTTTTCTAAAGTTAGGAGGTCGAGGGTTCGTGTAATGATCCTAAATCTAGACACTATTTTAGCATTTTATTATATGCATTTTATGTTATCGATTGACTTTATGTGCTTACTTTATGTCTTTAATTGTTTATGTTAAGATAAGATGATTAGGAAATAACTTTAAAGCCTTAGGATTAAATGAGAAATAAAATAAAGTATCTTGGGGAAAGTATAATAATTGAAAATAAATAAAATATGAGATGTGATCAAGGTGTGTGGTGTAAATAATTGGAGTTGTGGGGCTTAATTGAGTAAAGGGGAAAGATGACATTTATGTTAGTCAAATTAACCCATACCTCTCACTTTTTCAATCACCTCCTTTATTCAACTTTCCTATACTTCCTCCATCATCCTCCCTCATTATAACCTCCCATACCTCCCCATTTCCTCAATCATCTTCTTCCACCTCCTTCTCAAAATTCTTCATGGAAATCCTTCCCTAAGCTCTTCCTTCCAAAAATTATAATAAATTCAATTTTCTTCCATTTTACGATTCGGTTGTACTTTCATGTTCGTGGCGTCGAGGGGAACACATCAAGCTAGGAAGATCGTTGTTTCATCTCATATTGCTAATGTAAATTATTATGACTTTCTTCTAATAATTGCTCACTTTATGTGTATTAGATTTGATTGATACCATAACCTCCTGTCTATTTTTAAGGACTTTAGGACCCTATGTAATGAAGCTTAGACTTCAATTTTTTTAGCTAAGTTCATTTTATAGAATAGGTTAAATTTAGGCTTGAAGACTGGCACAAAACTCATTGGATTGGAGGAGTTGCAGCCCAGCAGTTGTTCAAAACCGCCCCTATGAAACCGAACATGTAACCGCATGTGTATTTCTCCTTTCAATCTCGCTTCTTGAACCAACTGCAGTAACCGTTGAACCGCACCCGCGCAGCTTCATGTGCAACCGCATCTCGCGCAACCTCCCGTGTGTAGCAAACCACATGGTCCTAACCGCTCCTCACCAACCGCATCCAATGATCAAGACTTGAAGTGAACCACTTTTTATCCGTTGGAATCCACGTCGCAATATCAAAAGTCAACCACTAAATCTTGTCACGTGATTCAATGCTCAGAGAAGATCCGCAAGGATCTTGAAAAGGTGACAGTGTCCTAACCTCATTGCTTGGTACCGAGCCTCATCAGCCTTTATTCATAAAGCAGCTGTACCAAAGGACAAAAGTGGATATTGTGGACCAATAGGATTGCATCAAGTACTGTCCTTACACAGCTGTATCCAACAGCTAGTTTCTTGATACTTGGGTATAAATACCCCTAATCTTCACCATTTGAAGCTTGCTTGAAAAATTGAGAAGTGCTGTGTTCATAGAAGCTGAAGCTCTGCCCAGAAATTATTCAATCCTTTGAATCTTCATCTTCAAACTTCAAGAAATATTCTCCAGCCCAGAAATCAAGCCTTAACACATTCAAGAATCATTGAGCTCTACATCTCTCAGATTTAAAGAGCCTTGATCTTGTTCTCACACACACACCTCACTTGTTTAAACACATAGTTTATTCATTTGAGATACACTGGTTATAGTCTTAGGATTTGATCTTCATAGAATAGATTTTATATTTGAGTAACGATATTTGTATCTTGTAATCTCTCAAACTCAATAGTAAAATCACTCTTGAAAATTCAAGACTAACCATCTTGGTAGTGGACGTAGATCGTTTATCGATTGAACCACTCCAAATCACGTGTTCTTATATTTCTGCATTTATATTTCCTGTGATTACTAATTATTTATCTCTATCTCTGTTTGATCTTATTTTAGTTATCCATTATTGTGAAATAGTGTTTGGAGTTAACATTGTCAAAAATACACGTGTTTGTAAACCGCTCTTACCAAACCGCAAATCAAAACCGCGTTTTACAAAACCGCCCGCAAAACCGCTTTACACTCTATTATTCCGTCGTGCATTTTACATCATTACTTGCAGTCTATTATCAACTGCAAGAGGATTTTGTAAGCAAGAGGTTTAGTTTTTAAAAGAGGGCGAAAAATTTGTAACAGCTATTCACCCCCCCCCCCCTCTAGCTGTATTTTCACCCTTGTTGCCACCTTTGGGACCAACAAGCTCGCTACTACGATGCTTCCTTGTAAATAAAGAAAGTGTAAAGTTTGCTTAAAATTGCCTAAGAAATGATAAGTTATATGTGTTGAAAAAAAAATATCAAGGGGATTTTATTCAAAATGTTGCCTTGTGTGTCACGCAACATTGCTAGTAACACATTAGTAGATGCTATATTAATTTTTTATTTCTTATTTTCATTTTTGTTAATTAAATTTTGAATTTTCAAAAGTCTATTTTTATATTTAGAGTTTGTGAAATTTAAAAGGTTTTTAACAAAAATATTTAGCTTTCGTCTAACTAAATGTAATTTAGAAATATCTATTTTTTAAAATTAATTGTTCGAATTTTGAAAAACCCATCTTTATGGATATTGCTAAAATTATTTTTAGTTATTATATTTAAAAATAATTATAAAATAAAATCATTTTTTTTAAATGGCGGATTAACAATGCTAAAGTTGTTGGGATAAGGGTGTTTAAGAGGGTTTGAAATTGTCAAATCAAACTTAAAATCCTCACTATTCACTCATTAAAACCCATCCTCCCTAAACCCTTTCTCTCACCTCGTCTCTCTCTCTCTCTCGGCGGAAAAACCCTCTCCCATGTTCCTCGTTGTCTTCTTCCTTCAATTTCCATTGAAAGCCCTAGTAAATCTCCACAAATTTCTTCACCCATGGAAATCTCTCCACTTGCCCCTTCAAGTGTAGCCTCCAATGTCGCCGTCCCAATGGAGACATCACCGGCGACATTTTCAGCCACACCCACAACCTCACCAATTTTAGACATTATTGTGTACAACCCTCCTCAAATCCCCATTCCCATGAGTCTTCCTGAAGCTACCCCTTCCGTTGAACTCACCTTTGCTCCACAAAAGCAAACCAAGAAATGAAAAAGCCTTAAATGCTTCTTCGTCTTTTAGGGTGGAGTTCGACGTCAATCGAGAGGATCAAGACATTGTTCGTGTCCAAAATCCCTTCTAATACCGCCGATGATCCAGTCAATGTGGAGGATAGCTCAAGCTCCTCGCTCAACATTTCGTCCGGGAGGAAGGATCTGACCCAATCTTTAAGGAAATTCAAGGATCCTCATCGACGTCTGATGAGGATGAGGAAGCATGGATGGAGGATGAAGAAATGCTAGCTCAAGCCCAGTTCCGAATTGCCAAGAGACAGAAAGTTCAGACCAGTGTTGCCCCAAGTGTTGCCAATCCAATGGCAACACCTGAGACAACACCTGCTGCCAAGTCCAAAGCCCAAACCAAGTTCACCTTCATATTCTCCCCATCTCCCTGGCCGAGGTAACCACTCCTACTCCCTCTCAAGATTCAAAATCTGATTACGAGTCTTTTGGGTACTATGAACGCCCATTTCTTTCCGAAGAGTTTTATAGTGAATCCAACTTAGATAAGTGGGTTCAAGATTCTGATAAAAAGATTTTGAATGAAAGGAACATGTTTGTGACTCAGTTCAAGGAGTTAGGAGTGTACCAATTTTTGGAGGACATAAAGTTTTTACCTATGGTTTCTAAAGTTTCATCTTATGTTGAAAATGTTGTTAGGAATTTCTTTGCTAATCTTAGAGAGGGTATTGATGATAGGAACACCCCTCATTATGGAAAGATTTTTGTTAGGGGAAAAATATATGATTTTAATCCTTTGATCATCAACAAAACCTTTCGGCCTCCCTAGTATTGATGACGAGAGCTTAGATGTCGAGCCTAACACACTTGCCAACTTTCCGACTCGGGAGGGAGAATATCATTGGAGTTGACCACTTTAAATCCCACCTTACTTCTCTGTTTAGTGTGCTTCACAAAATTTGTATAACAAATTGGCTACCTACGGCCAAAGAAAACACGCTGACATTTGAGCAAGCCACTTTGTTGTACAAATTAGGTAAGAAATAGAGAGTCAACTTTAGAAGGTTGGTATTTGTTCACCTAGCTGCATGGGCCAAGAAAAGAAAAATCTCCTCCTTTATTTTTCCTTCCCTCATTTGCAATGTCCTCTTGTACAAAAATTTCAAACCTTGGAATGCAGATAATATCTCTGAAAAGCCTGTCTATTATAGAATTAGAAAACATTTTACGTGGGTGATAGGCATAGAGATTTGCCATGGATTTTGGTTTCAGCTTGCTCCTCCTTTCGCTGCCTCGCTCATGTCGCCCCAAGTGTTGCCCCCGAAATTGGCAACACTTCGTGCAACACTCGCACCTCGCGATGATCGATGTTGCTATGGTTCTTAATTTTTTCAATAGTCAGTGAAGCACATCGACTCGCTGATGCAGGGGTGGCTGGACATGCGCATCGATATGATGAAAATGGTAGAATTGATTTCTTCCAAAATAGGGAGATCAATCAAGGCCAAGGCGTGATGATGGAGCAGATGGAGCTGGACCAAGTGGCACTACTTAGGGAGGTGAAGAAGGAGCTGGAAATGCAGAAGGTTAAAGGTGGTTGGTTCGAATGGTTCTTGATTTGGTGGTTTGGTAACAAAAACAATTTTATTTGTTTTTATTTGGTTTCATGATGTTTAAACAATTTTGAATTCTCATGTTTTTTCTTTTGTTTCTACTGAAATTTTCTTCAAAATTTGGTGGATGGTTTTTGCTAAATGGTTGGATGATTGTTTTAAGATTTTAATAATTATTTTGGTTAGTATTAATTTCGTGTTAAGGGGGAGATAAATTCGAAATTATGTGACTTCATTTGCCTGAAGGTTGATGTTTCCACTCGTGTGAGTGTGATACTTTGATTGAAAAATATTCTCAACATTGCCTGAAAGTTGATGTTGACACTATTTATCACATGGGATTTTTGTTTTTTGTTAAGTATGACTGTGAGCACCCCAACCCGGAACCTTACACGTGTCCCGAGCTGGAGAGGCTCAATCTAAGAAAACCCATCTAAGTTTTAAAACATTTCTTTGCCTTTAAAAGAAAACCACTTTTCAAATTTCCAAATAAAAATTAATTAATAATATCTCCATTAGAGGAAATCCAACCACCACTTTTAATAAACCATAACCTGATCAATTACATTGAAAACCCTAATTAACATTGTTTAACAAAAGAGTTTTCCATACGAATTGCAAAAGAGGAATACTTAATAAATACTCCTAATAACCAACTCCTATGCTTAACCTGACAAGTCCCCAAATGCAAAGTCCAAACTCTTATCCCCGGCCTCACCGGGTTCAAGTCACCCGTCTCAAAGACGATCTAAAACAAGAAAGGGAGAGGGGTGAGAATAAATCTCAAAGAAGCTATTATGAATGCAAAGAATATGCCAAGTAAGATGCAACACATAGCATGGTAGCACATAACACATTATGAAAGCGGTAAACACCTTACGTTACCTCATTTTACCTTTTCCCGTCCGAACAATAAGTCGTACAACGTGGAGTAAAACTCACTCTTTGGTGAATTGCCCCCATGCACATTCACCGCTTATAGGTCTCATACCCCGTAGATCCATATAAGAAAATAGATACTTATATGACCCTTATTCGTAGTATCATATAATATCATCGCTACCGTAAACCGTTGGCTTCATACAGAAAGCATTCCACCTACACCAAATCGCAGCAAGATGTAAAGGCTCCTTATTGCTCAATACAAAGAGGCTTGTGACCGTGCCCCACTCATGGCCACAGCAGGGGACGGTCCCTGTGTATAATGAACCTTCAATCACTTATAGAACAAATCAATAATTGATTGAATTCCATTATACCCCGAATATCAACACGTTCAAGCACATAATAGATACTTGAAATAATCCACAAGAGGGATAATCATATAACAACATGGTAAAATATACTCATGTTACATCCATACTATAGTGCAACAGCTCATGTAATACACTATGCATAATACCATTAACGAATATAAATTCAAGTAAGGTATCCATATAACCACATAATCCACACCGGATACAATATAATCATATACCAAATAATCCACACCGGACGCAATATAACAAGATCAAATAATCCACACTTGGGATACAACACAACAAATTTTTGCCAAATAATCCATACTTAGGATATTAAGGTATCTATCAAAAATCAATAATTCAATAAATGGGGATAACAATGCCACAAGTGCTATTACATGCTCATTTTTCAATTAACGAAATAGCGAAACCTATGGTTTCTACTCTATTTCTAACTAATCATCAAGAATAGGGTAAGTAAGGCCACTACGTATTTCAAACCATTCTTACATAGTCATTATACAACCTCGAATAAACTTAATAAAGGTTCACGATCTATTTCCAAGTTCGAACTACATTGGTGGAGTACAAATCAAGCTTAATAACCAATTTCCGAACCATTTTCCGTAATTACAAGGTCTCTATAGGGATTCACGCTAAAATTATCAAATTGTGGTCACAATGCTTAAGTGTCCCAAGTTCTACTTTAATCTAAGTTGAAAGGGATTGATTCATATCCAAATTGGATTAGGTTCTATTAATTTATATTGGTTAGAGATCATTCCACGAGGTCATTAGTAAAATTCAAAGAAAGGAGAAAACTCGGGAGAAGGATCGTGACATGGGCGACCGCCCATGTCACTTAGGCGACCGCCAAAGGAGTTTCAAGGAGAGCCAAGAGTCTCGCCTACACGGGCGGTTTGCCGCCTCCCATGGGCGACCGCCCATGGCCCTTTTCAAGACATTCGAATTTCCAATTTTTTACATAGTTTATTTCCTCTTTAATCTTTCTTAATCTCATTACGAACACTAAAAGGGATTGTTTAACCTACGTACTTCAACTTAAATCATCTAAATCCAAGATCATATAGGCCTAGATTATTTACCAATTAACTTCCCACCCATTTCATGTTTTCATTTTCTAAATCTAACTCCACCCATTTCTTACACTCTAAATCAATTTCTAAGAACAAGAGTATCCTTCTTTGCCATTTACCAAATCTCCCAACTTCAAATAGGCTTCCAAAGCATTTACACAATTATCATCATAATAAGAACAACAAATAAGAGTTCATGAACATTCATAAGAAGGGAAATCATAACAACTCACCTCGACTAGAGATGGATTAAGGATTTCTTGAACTTGATAAACTCCCCTAGATGCCTTGATCACAAAAGTACGATCGGATTGCCAAATGGAGAAGAAATGAATGCCCTAGGAGCTTGGAAAGGAAAGCTTCCATGGAAAAGCTTCCATGGATATTTTGGTGGAGAAGATGAATGAGAAGGATGGGGAAAGTGGGGGAGGTTTTGACTAGGAGGAAGGAGGGGCGAGGGAGTTGACACTTGGAGGAGGTAGGATGAATGAGAAAATTGGCCCCCCAAGTCAAATTAAAGGCTTTCCACTTTTCCACAAAATAAATCTAACTACCCACATTTTATTTATTTTGTCCATTTCTATTATTATACTTCTCCCAAGATGCTTTATTTAATTTCCCAATCATCTCATCCTAATATAAGAAATCAAATATATAAAATGAACACATAATATTAATAATAATATTAAAAGCAATTAATATGATGCTAAAATAGGTGCCTAGGGTTAGGGTCGTTACAATGACTAACTGGTTTGTAAAGATCATCACATTGGTATTTTGTGAAGAAATCAGTAACTAAGGGGGAGATTGTTAATGTTAGATCTTGTGTGCCATGAATCTTGTCGCAAGTGTTGCAAACCAGTGTTGCCACTGGTGTTGCCACAAGTGTTGCCATTTGGATTTGGCAACACTGAAATAGTTACTGTATTTTTCACAAATAATAATGTGTAAATTAATGTGTTAATATCAGTTGTTAGTCTGCTTGAAATGCGCTTGAATAGGTCATCAGAAACCTGCTTTGTGTGATTCATGAAGAAGGAGAAGAAAATTAATATATAAACATGTGTTTATATGATTAATTAATGATCAAGCAAAAATAGATATTATTCACCTATTCAGGGGGAGATCAAGTCTGAGTACAAGGCATCTACAACTGAGAGGTACAAGCAAGAGAAGCCAAAGAAGACTAAGTCTCCTACAAATGAGGCGAGAAGGCTAAAATGGAGGAAACAACTTCAAGGCTGTTAGCTGATCATTTTGAGTAGGCTCCAAGTTTTGGAGGCCTATAAATAGTGCAAGAGATATTCATCAAGATCATCCAATTCAGAAAACGCAAATCACACAAGAAATAGAATTCTGCTTCTTCGGCCAGTTGGCAACACTCAGTCCGACACTCTAGAGTTTCACATAAATTTTTATATTTTCGTGAGGTTTTGAGTGATTATTTTCAGAGAGAGTTCTTTGTTTATTATTCCTTGAGTTAATGATTATTTATCATTAAGGGAACTTCTTTGACCTTGTATTGAATTCATATTATTAATAGAAAGGTCTTGTCCTCCTGGCACCCATCAAGTTATATATATTTATATAACTTGATAAAAATTATATTCTTGTGTATTATTTTTATTCTTCCGCTGCAAATTAAATTTATTTCTATTTATTTGTGTTTTGTTTGAATTGGTGTGTGTTGTTGTTAGTGTTGCTAACACTAAGGACAACACTTCATGAAGTTTCGCCTCACTTTGTGAGTTTCTCGTCTCACTTTGTGAGTTTCGCTCACTTGTTCTAAGCCATAGACAATTTCACTTACTCAGGTGGGCTTGTTGTAGCGAAAGGTACTTTCCTTCTTTTTTACTTTTTAGGAAGTTATCAATCCTAATTCCAGAGCACTTGACGGTGTTTAGAAATTTAGTTAAAAATATATCTTCTACCGATTGGTTAAATTCCTCGTCTTTGCATATGGTGTCAGAACTCATGTTTTCCACTTTTTTTCCAGGAAAGAGCGACATAACATACTCATTAATACTGTCAACAATCTCATTTGTTGGTGCAAGTATAGCCCGATTCTGGAAAAATCGATCAACATCTTTATTCTGCATTAAGTTCGGGTATATGCAATCCACGATAGCTGAGATGGTATTGACAAAATCTCTTATCAATATGTTATCTGGTATTTTAATTTCAACTTCACCACGGTTCTTATCACCTGCAGCAATAACCAACATATAATAAATAAATATTAGTAAAAATATGAACTTAAAAGGAAGTAAAAATCAATATTAAAATTGAGAGAAGACCGGAAAATTATGAAGCAGTTTTTACTAATATTAAGACATGATATAGTACATAAATTGCAACAAAGGTAGTAAGACTTTTTTGAGACAGAGGTAGTAATAACCAACGGTTAAAATACGTATCTATATCTTAAAAGCAAGCTTGCTACTTATCACCGCAAATTCCATCACCAACTGGATAATAACCAATTTGCAAACGACCTGGAGCATCCTCAACATCCGAAGAAGACGAACCACCCTACATAAAATATTATATTTTAGTCTTATTATAACTTTTAAAATATAGATACGTATACATAATGTTAAACAAAATGTATTTGAAAATCACCGTAATCTTATATTTTGCAGGTTAACCTTAAGTACTTTGCATTCATTCCATAAATGATACGTAATGAACATAGTGAAGCATGCACAATATCATTTCGCTACCCATAGGTACGAATCGAAGAATTTGGTCTCAAATCTCCTCCAAATACCCACAACCTTACCACGAAACGGCTTATCACATAACCATCCATCATCGTGGCCACGGATAATATCTCTCAGAAAGCTCTACGATCAAGTTGCCTCAAAGTAGTGTTTATGAGTCATTGGAGATTTGTCCCAAATAATAAGCGATGTTTTTGAAGTAACTCTGCCTCATCAGAACCTGGCTTAAGTTTGCTACACATGGAAGTCTCATCAAGCTGTAAAGGTATACCAAATTTAGAATGTGCAAATTCTACCTCCGAGAAGTAATAATGAAGAAATACCACTGGATGCAACCGCAACTACAATTTCCTCTCGCATCCGTAATGCATCATATAATGTCTTCCACATAAACGTCTTTCCCGTCCCTCCATAACCATACAGGAAGAATACTCCACCATTTCCACTATCGACAGCTGACATGATTTCTTCATATACTCCCTTCTGCTCAGCCGTGAGTTATTTATACAAACTGGCGTGCTCATCCTTCATCTCTTCTATATCATATGATGTTTCATCTAAAAGAAGTCTATTATGTGCATCCTCAATAGCAGAGTTGATCGGCTTAGGCATATTTGTAAACTTATGCATGCTACTTTCATTTTGAACCAATATCTTTTCAATTTCTGCTAAAGTAAGATTCTTCTTCTGTTCTTCGTTTAGTTTCAATCCTGGCACAATTATGAAAAAATGCAATTAAATATATATTCAAGAGTTAATATAATAATAATTAAAGGAATACAAATTATATATATACGTATACTACCTATATAAGATAAAACATATAGGGATATGTCCTTAAATTAAACGTTAAAACTTGGAACTCAATATATTTGACAAAATGCATTATGATTATATAATATCTCTACATGAAAATTAGTGCGGGAGGGAAGGATGATACTATTACTGTGAGATGGTGGGAGTACGTTCATTTGTAAATATTATAACCAATAAATTTGTTCTCCACCCAATAACAAAACTATATTTTGTAAATAAAATTGATCACAAATTAGTGCGACACGGAGGAAGTACAAATTTTAAAAATGTACTACAATCAACTTTATATCTCAAATATTCGAACAAAGCATAAACATGTATGTAATATCTATATTAGATAATTAATGTGGGACAGATGGAGTGGTGAATATTTTTGCCATACGGTCGGAGTACACTATTGAAAGTAGAACAAATATCCAGTATATTTTACTTTAATTACAGTTAGAAAAAAAAAATTAGAATTGTGTTTTATAAGCATTTGTAATTACATTATATATTAGAGAAAATATATAAATATATGTAATATTAAATGAAAACCTATATTAGATTTAAAGATGATAAACTTACCCGAATTATTGTGCAGTTTCCTATAGTTGTATTTCGTGTCATCAGAAAGTTCCTCCCAAGTCTTATCTCATACCTCGTGCGGCATAATCATGAAATTAGACAGTAATAGGACAACAGGTAGTCTCCTTAAGGCTACATACATTTTCCAACAAACTGCTTCTTTTATTGCATCGACATATTCCTTGTCGTCATCTAACAAACCCAAAGCATAGCAAGCTGATTTAAAGTCCTTACAGAGATAACATGAACAATCGGTTCTCAAATCTTCAAAATTTTTGCAACCGAAACTATTTCGTACATCATTTTCTCTTGCTAGCCAACTATCTACACTCTCAACCAAACAACTTTTTCATCTTTTTTAATTCTCGTGCTATGACAATTTTTTTGCAACCTCAATTGGGACACGAGGGAGTATGATGTTATAAATACAAAATTTATTCTTTTGTATGAAAATTCAACGGGTGCACTTGCACTCCCGCGTGCTACTAAATTTGTTTGGCGGATCTGAACAGGCTTTTTTTTTTATTCTAGAAAATGCAAAAAACTATTCTAATTTAGTAAACAAACCAAAAAATGAAATAAAACCATAATATTTCAAAACAAACTATTTTTTTTTAAAAAAAAATTGCATATGAGCGAGATGCGCGGGCCCAAAAAGTATGCAGGCTTGGCCCAACTCGTGACCTATATTTCAGATCAGGCCTGCCTCTTGAATACGGGTTGGGATTGGCGGGCGACTAACGGCGATATGAGGGACCAGCCCACAAATTTGGATCCGAAGTGTTCAATTGTGAATAGTATGTGAGTGATTGTTGTGATATGTGAGTATGATAATTGCACCTCACTATTTAAAAATATTATTTCCTCTGTCTCATAAATAGAGTCGTATTTTTCTTTTCGGTATTTTTCTTTTGATACGTAACAAACTAATAGCTTACTTTAATTTATTTTCAAATAACAAATAATGAAAATGTTGTGGACATTTACTCAATTCTTTTGATAAGATAACAAAAAAAAAAAAAAAAAAAAATTTCTACTCATCTTTTTATCCACTTTAGTTATCAATAGTGTTTCAGACATTATATCATCAACTCACTTGTCATTGCTTACTCATTTTTTATTATTTTCTTTTTCAACATGCCAACACTTGGTAAGATTTTCAATTCGGGATATAAAGAATACAAAATTTTCATTTTAAACTTATAATTATGTGTGAAACAGTCAAAATAGATTTTTTTATTTTTTTTTTTTTTTTTTTTTTTTTTTTTTTTTTACAGTTTAAGATGGGATAAAGGAAGTAGTTCATCATCAAGACATCAAATACATATAATATTTTTTTCTACAATATGTAAAAATTAGATTATATTTTGAATATTACCTGAAAGAAAAAATTGAAAAAATACGTAAATATTCATAATATAATCTTTTGAAGGTAATTTTCAAAGTGAAATGTAACGTTAAAAAAAAAAAAAAAAAAAGTAGTGAATTTTTTTTTTTTAAATAAATAAATATCGGGTACAATGGGATTTGACAAGTTGGAATTGGCCTTGACGAGACGACATTCTATTCATTTGATTATTTTCTTGGGCACTACCAGTACCACAATACCTATTGGTTTCGAATTTAACAAAAAGTTGGTCCACTTAGCTAGGATGCCGAGTTGCCGACATACCAAATGCAGTGAATTGTACTCACTTAATATTCCATCTGTTCCATCTTAAATTATTAATATTTATAGTTGTGCCGACATATCAAATTGAACCGAAGCTCTGATATCAACTGACGTAGCTAAAGACTTTGATAGATAATCGATTACTATTGTAATCGATCAGAATAGATATTAATTACTGTTGTAATTGAATCTTCACGCAACACTAGTAGAATTTAATCAATACTAAGAGTCGGAAGAGTCGGAAGAAACAAATAGCCAGTAATCGATCTTCAATTCTCGTAGAATTTAATCAATACAAGGAATTGACATCCAAAAGAAATTTAATCACTTTTAGACAACAAAGGGTAAACACTCAATATCAATTTTTATTCATCATCAGAGCTCCCCTTTTACAAAACCCTAACACAACTATAAATACTAATAAAATCCTAAAACAACTTATAAATGAAAAGACCAAAATACCCTACACTAATAATGAAAAAAACCCTAAAACCCTAAACACCACATAGGCCCGTTTGGATAGCTGCCTCCACGCACGGCTGCTCCACATCCGCTGCACGGCCGCTCCACAACTGCATCATTCTCACCTCCTTTGAAAGACTCGTCCACGAGTCTACACCCACGATAGGAGCACTACGGCCCGATTCCTCTGAAGTCTGTTGATTGAACAAGTCGGTCACCCTGCCTTTTAAATGTTTGAACAAGTCGGCCGGTTATCCTGCCTTTTAAATGTCCCAACAAGTAGGCCAGCCTACTCGTTAAATGTTTCATTCTCAACTTCCTACGTTGATCTACGATGAATTCGACGTGTTCCTCCAGACCCGCCTCATCTCGCTCGTAGATCTCTTCCACAATTTATCTCTTTGGTCACACCATGATTTCAATAATCGACACGAGCTCTGATACCAACTGACGTAGCGAAAGACTTTGATAGATAATCGATTACTGTTGTAATCGACCGGGATAGATATCAATTACTGTTGTAATTGAATCTTCACACAACACTAGTAGAATTTAATCAATACCAAAAGTCGGAAGAAACAAATAGCCAGTAATCGATCTTCAATTTTCGTAGAATTTAATCAATACAAGAAATTGACATCCAAAAGGAATTTAATCACTTCTAGGAAACAAAGGGTAAACACTCAATATCAATTTTTATTCATCATCAGAACTCCCCTTAACACAACTATAACTACTAATAAAATCCTAAAACAACTTATAAATGAAAAGACCAAAATACCCTACACTAATGTCTAATAATGAAAACCCTAAAACCCGAAAACATATTTGAGGCCGTTTCCAGAACCTGCCGCATTGCACGGCTGAAATTACCCGGATCCGGCTCGCGCGCGGAGCCCCTGTGATCTCGCGTCGTCGCTTGCTCGGGAAGTCGCCCGGATCCGAGAGGCAAGACAATCGCGCCCGCATCCGGCTTATTCCGTTTTAGCGTTGCGTGTTGGAGGTGTCTCGCCGTTTTGCTTTCGCATTTTGTAGAGTCGCCACGCCTGTTTTTATTAAGCCCAGAAACATTGAAAAGGGCATCAGTTTAAAGATAAATTTTAAACTGTTTTTGTGTGATGAGATTTTGAGTTCGGAGGTCAGATGACTCCTCGGGAAGAGAATATTAGAATATTAGAGCTCACCCGAGTCGCCTCGTAAAACGAGTCTTTCGGATACCCCTAATATCCTTTAAATGTTGTGTGTGTGTGTGTGCTTTTAAAAATGCATGTCAGTATCGGATGTCTACATTGTATGCTATGTATGGAAATGTATTGAAATAGTATAGGAAGGAAGCCTTACCAATGTTGGTTCAGGTCTGCATCTTCCGCGGGGAATGGTGTTTGAGGTCGGAGTAGCGTTCGGTATGGATCGGGATTGCTTCGGGAGGGACCGGTTGTCTGCGGACGCAGTTTCGGCGTGAGTTGAGGTTGTAGGCTGCGTTCGGAGCGAGGTTCGCGTGCGTGGGGATCGTCGGGATCGGTCGGCGAAGGTTCGGCGTGCGTTGAATCGTTAGTTGGATTCGGGCGAGAGGTTCGCGAGTTTGGGATCGTCGATTTGACTCCTGAAAGAGCCGGACACCGTGGAAAGACCAGTGCAAGGCCTCGGAGTACCACGAGGGCCTCGGAGTACCTCGAGAGTGCCTCTGGTAGCGCGGGAGCGTCTCGGGAGCGCTCGGAGAGGCTTCTGAGCACCTCGAGGGGGCTCTAAGGCCTCTAAGGATCCGAAGGGGCCGGAATGCCTCGAAAGGTCTTAGAAGGGGAGCCAAGGCTTAGTGGAGGAAGAGAGAAGCTGGGATGTGTGAAAATGAGGAGGGGGAGCCCTCTATTTATAGTGTAGGAAAAGTTGCAAAGAGGTCCGTACGGACCTCTTAGGTAATTATAGATTTCAGGATTTGAGGAATCTCGTGGACTTTAAGAAGGATTTTCGTAATGATTATGATGGTGCAAAGAGGTCCGTACGGACCTTTTGGCATGCAAAGAGGTCCGTACGGACTTTTCATGCTCTTGTGAATGTGATGGCAAGCTAGCTCTCGTCGAGAGCTTTCCAACCATATATGGCACGTCTCAATCGGAGTTCGTATGAAGGAGTTATGACCTCAGGAAGTTTGCCTCTGGTTTTGTCGTATCTTTGGGATGGAGAGCGATCCGCATCGGGGTACTTACGAAGCCCCTCGGCGACGTCACTTATGAAAGAAGTGGGGTCGTCGATAAGATAAGATCTGATCCGATGCGTGGCCGAGAGAGAAGGTGGCGAGTGTAGGTCGTGCGTGAGACATAGCGGTGTCTGTTGTGGCCGTTTAGCCGCAGCCGAACCACAGTGATAGGATTCCTACGTATCCCTGGCGGGAATCAAGCCCGATCGTAGTTGGTGTAGGAGTGAGTGTTTGTGAATGCGGGCGTGGTGGTGCCTGAAGTGTCGTGTGACCGCCGAGGTCGGGTTAGCCAGGACGTGGTGGTGTCCTGGGTGGCCGCACGGGTCGATGGCTGGACCCCGTGATAGGATTCCTACGTATCCCTGGCGGGAATCAAGCCTCGGTCGTAGTTCGAGGTCGTGAATTTGTGAGCGCAGGTGGGCGTGGTGGTGCCCGAAGTGTTGTGTGACCGCCGAGGAGTCGGTAAGGATGTGGTGACCGCCGAGGTCGGCTATGAGGACGTGGTGGCGTCCCGGGATGGAAATTTTACGATTTTCCTAATCGGGTGGTTTAAGGCCTTCGGCCGGAGAGATAGCGATGTGGGAGGTTTATACGGTCTTAGGACCGAGTGGTTTAAAGCCTTCCGGCCGGAGGTGAGGAGGACACAGATCGTCTTCGATTCTTTGTTGGTGCCACGGGAGGACTTTGAATCGTCTTCTGGCGGCGGTTGGTGCCACGCTGGAGGACTTTGAATCGTCATCTGGCGGCGGTTGATGTAATGCGCGAGGACTTTGAATCGTCTTCTAGCCGCAGTTTGATGTGGTGCGCGAGGACTTTGAATCGTCTTCTAGCCGCAGTTGATGTTATGCGCGAGGACTTTGAATCGTCTTCTAGCCGCAGGTGTGGATGCGTGAGGACTTTGAATCGTCTTCTAGCATGATCGCAGCGTAGATGTAATGCGCGAGGACTTTGAATCGTCTTCTAGCCGCAGTGGTGGATGTAATGCGCGAGGACTTTGAATCGTCTTCTAGCCGCAGTTGTGGATGTAATGCGCGAGGACTTTGAATCGTCTTCTAGCCGCAGGTGTGGATGCGCGAGGACTTTGAATCGTCCTCTAGCCGCAGGTGTGGAGGCGTGGCTGCCTTGTGCTTCGAGAGGCTTAGATGCCATTTGTGTTTTTGCATGTTGATGTAGTAGAAGGTTGGACTTACGATGACCGCCTGCTTGAGCCGCCGTTGAAGTGAGCAAGGATGACGGTCGGTGATTGCTTCACCATTTGGCGTTTTGCGCTTTGTGCCTTGGGACTTGTACTCCGGAGGTGTTGGCTCCTTCTTGTGCTTTTGCCGTTGGTGGGCAAGGATGATGGCCGGTCTTGAGGATATGCGATCTTGTATGACTTCCACTTTGACTTGTTGGGGAGGAGCTCGGAGCTTACTTTGATGGCAGTACTTGGCTGCCGTTGAAGTGGGCGAGATTCGGGCTTACATCAGCTAGGTGCTTGAATTCTTTGAGGATCGTGACCTTGTAGGGAGGCCCTTTTCTATTGGGAAGATAACTTCGGACCTCCTTTTGAGGGCGGTGGTTGAAGTTGTCGTTGAGCGTTTGGAGGCGTCTTGTGCCTTGATATTTATCTTCTTTGGGAGGTGTTGGCTCCTTCTTGAATTGAAGTCGGGCGTTTGGGAGCGTCTCGTGCCTTGGGATTCGTCTTTGGGAGGTGTTGGCTCCTTGGAGTTGCCGTTTTTATTGCCGTTGAGCGGGTGATGGTTGAATTGCCGTTGGAGTGGGCGAGGAGTTTACGTTGGCGGCCCGTGGTTGAGATTGCCGCTTGAAGTGGCGAGGTCCGGTCTTACGCAACGGCCGGCCTACTTGAATTGCCGTTGAAGCGGGCGAGGACCATCTTACGAGCGATTGGTTGAATTGTGCGTTAAGTGGCGGGGACCGGTCTTACGTGATGGCCGGTGGTTGAATTGCCGTTGAAGTGGCGAGACCGGTCTTACGTTGATGGCAGTGATTTGGGTTGTGACCGTTGGAGTGGCGAGGCCGGTCTTACGTTGATGGAATTAGTGCCGTTGAAGTGGCGAGACCGGTCTTACGTTGATGGCGGTGGTTGAATTGCCGTTGAAGTGGCGAGGACCCCTTTACGGCCGACGGCCTGGTGGTTGAATTGCCGTTGAAGTAGAGGCGAGGACCGGTCTTACGTTGATGGCCGGTGGTTGGTGCCGTTGAAGTGGCGAGACCGGTCTTACGTTGATGGCCGGTGGTTGAATTGCCGTTGAAGTGGGCGAGAGGACCGGTCTTACGGCTTGGCGGCCGGTGGTTGAATTGCCGTTGAAGTGGGCGAGAGGACCGGTCTTACGTTGATGGCGGTGGTTGAATTGCCGTTGAAGTGGGCGAGACCGGTCTTACGTTGACGGCCGGTGGTTGAATGTGCCGTTGAAGTGGCGAGGACCGGTCTTACGGCCATGGCCCATTGATTTATTTACCCGTTGAAGTGGCGCGAGACCCGGTCTTACGTTGCCCGGCCGATTTGAATTGCCGTTGAAGTAGGGCGAGGACCGGTCTTACGCGAAGTGGCGGTTGAATTGCAGTTGAAGTGGCGAGGGGCCGGTCTTACGCCGATGGCGGTGGTTGAATTGCCGTTGAGTGGCGAGAGACCGGTCTTACGGCCGGTGGTTGAATTGAAGGGTTAGGGACCATTACACTTGGATTTTGGAAAAGGCCTTAGGACGGCCGAGGGCAAAGATTATAAGAAGCGGGAAAGTAATTTGGCCACCCCTTGCAAAGAGGTCCGTACGGACCAAACTGGTTGAAAAGAGAGTCCGTCACGGACCACCTTTGATTTTTCACTGATTCCAGGTTTTGACCAGGCTTAAATAGCGAGGCTCCCCCAGCTTCTTCTTCATTTCCGGTTCGTGCATCCGGGCGAGAGAAAGAGAGAAAACCTCCATTGTTAACCAAAATCTTCCATTTTCTTAGCTTGAATTGCTTAAATAGGCGGAGGGATCTCGAAGGAGTGCGTCGTCAGCGGTCGAGGTGGTCGAGCAACGGATGGAGCTTGAAAGGAATTGGATTTCGTTCGTTCCATCTTGAAGAACACGGATGTCTTGTATCCGAATCCGGAGGTGCACAATCGTCGCTCCATGAATGTCGGGGAGGTAAGAAATCCGTTCCGTTTTGATTCCCTGCTCGAATTTTTGAATGCTAGAACTAGGTTTTAGTTTTTCGCATTTTGAATTTTTTTTTTTTTTGTTATTATTTTATGCCTTTTTGTGAAATTCTTGATGAATTGTTGAAAATGGACATGTAAAAATTGTGGGTATGTGTATTTTGTGCAGAAATGTGTAGATTAGCTTTTATTTGTGAAAATAAAGTGCCTCTCTAGTGAAATACATGCTTTGGTGTTTTGTACCATATGCTATTTATGTATGTACATTATGAGAAAAATTATCGTGTAGTGATAATTTTTGTGAAAAAATGTGACATGTGCCGTGTTTTGTGACGGGTTATATGTGAAAGTGTGTGCCGTGTAGACGGGTTTTTTGAAAAATGTGTTATGCATATGTGTCGTGCCGTGTGTGCCATGTTTTTGGGTGACGGACTTTGTGGGGAAAATATGTACAATATGTAATGTGCGTGTTTTGGGACGGATTTTCTTTTTGAAAATGTGTCGTGTAGGGTTTAATCCTCCCCCTTTTTTTTCTTTTGAGAAAATGTGTGCAATGTGTGCGTGTTTTTGTGACGGGTTACATGGGAAAAATTATATGCATGATATATGTGAAAATTATGTGCATTATATGTGCAGAAATATGTGCATTGTGTGCCGTGTTTTGTGACGGGTTACATGGAAAAATTATATGTATAATGTATGTGAAAATTATGTGCAATATGTGCCGTGTTTTGTGACGGGTTATATGTGCCTTTATATTAAGTCTTGTGATTGACGTACCTTTCTTTGTGTTTACTGCGGGATGCGGGGCTTATGGCGGGAAGGCCAAGAGGATGAAGACTTCGGGGATCGCTCGAGGCTGTTGTTGTGGAGCTATGGCGGCGGATGCCGATATTTCCGTGGACGGTAGGCCGAGTCCCGGAGGCTGGTTTATGCTTACGGCCTAGGTGTGTTCGTTGAGAACACAGTGGAGTGTCGACACGAGGAAGAACAAGAGTGTCTTCCTGGGTTTATCGAGTATTGGTGGGATACCACCCACCTTCCACGAGTGGGCGAGGTGAGGTGACGCCAGCTGATTTTCTTTGCTATTCACCGGGCTCTCCTTGAAAGGAGGGCCGGTGAGGTGGAGGATATGATAGGCGATGATGTGTTGGCCAGAGCTGCTTGGGCTTTGAGCCTCGTCCTCGCGAGGGCACAGGGATCTTTGTACGGCGGCGTGGGAGATGAGATCACGGCCGATGTGGGGCCTACATCCGAGAATGCCGGCCGGGTGACGACGGGCGATTGGCGCGCTCCTTCTTGTGGTATGCCTTGTCAGAGACTACGTTCTCGAACCACGCGACCGCGGCTCCCTTCGCTCTGTTGGAAGCTTGATTGACTGGATAAGTGCTGCGACATTGCTTGGGCGAGCGAGGCTTGGTGAGCTCTACTTCTCCTTGGGCCCAGGTTTAGCTTAGAGGGTGGCGGATTCGTTGGCACTGTTTGACTTTGCTTTGGAGGTATGAGTTTATTCTTTGTTTTTGATTTAGCAACTTGTCTTTTCTCCGTTGTCTTTTGCACTTGAGCCTTCTCTGTTTTGTCACGGGTGTGGTTTTATGAGGTTTTCCGGTGCTTCCAGTGGGATAGGGATCTGGGGGCATTCTTTGCGTACCTGCTATCTTTGGGATGGGCTCGTACGGCGAGGAAGAGGAGGACCGGCGGGGAAGCTCACCATCGCCTACGGGGATGTGCGGGAGCGTACGGAGAGAGATAGCCGTGAGGGGTTTGTCTTGTTCCCGTGGACTCGGTATGAGGAGATGAGTTTGAGGGCTCCCGAGGAGTGACAGCGCGGCGGAAGATGCTTTGCGGGGCTTGACTTGTGATGTCATGTACTGCTTGGGAGGCGGGTCTTACAGCGGCATGGCCCCGGTGTGCTTCCCGTGGCTCAGGGACCCTCCCTTTGGGATGCTTGACTCCGGGATATGGATGTGCTTGACTTCGAGAGGTACCTTGGCGGTGTCGGTGAGGAGTTCATTTTATATGGAGAGGAGTACGGGGCCTTCGTGAGGAGGAAGGCGAGGGCGCCGCAGTGCGCGCGGGAGAGAGAGGCGCCCGCGAGCTCCCAGGTTCCGATGCCGGGGCCGGATTTCACGTACGTCCGCGGGGACGGATCGAGGAGGAGGGTGTGCATGCCCGTTCGGAGCGAGCTCTGCTGCATCTGCAGTGGATCCGACAGATCGGTGAGTGTCTTGACTCTTTTCCATCTTGGCATCTTTTACGCATTTTTCTCTTTTTGTTGTTGAGTATAAGCGCATTTGATGAGCGTTTCCTTGGCTTCTTGTTGGTGCGGAGTCCGGGGAGAGCCTATGATATCTTCCGACTTCCTTGGGTTACGTGGCGATGCGCTCCTTCGCTAAGAAGATGGCGTCGAAGGTGTCTGCCGGTCTTCGCGTCGTGTGCCGGCGTACGAGCCTATGCCTTCGAGGCATTACGTGCAGACGTTCCTCCGCCCAGAGCCGGCGGAGCCGCGGCGGGGAGGGACCTTTGAGGGCGGCATAGCATGGATGCCGGGACATCTTCGGGAGGCTGCGGGGCCTTCGAGGAGCGGCCCTTTTATCGGTTCATGCCTCCGCATGGCGCGCGGGGTGAGGGTTCCTCGAGCCTTCTTTCTTTGATCCTTTCGCCGGATTTGATCCTTCGAGTACTTTTCGTGGGAGCCTCGGGCGGGTGCTCGGTATTCGACGACGAGGATGTGACGGGCGAGTTATTTGGGATGCCCGACTTTTCTTTGGAGGACCTCGGCGAGGATGATGATGCTTTGAGGATTACGATTAGTATTCATTTGCTTTCCCTCTTTTCATATCCCTCTTTTTTGTTTAGCAACAGACATTTATGGGTACTGTAATAAAACACATGTATTTGCATGGCAAACGGCATTTTATTTTAAGATGTAATGTCATTTTTGTGATTCAGGATTTGTCCTAGAAATTGTTGCTATTATTATTTTTATTTTTGTGCATGCCACGTGGTGAGAGTGTGTTTGTGGGTAGTGTTTGTTTGCGGGAATGGCTTTGGCCGATGTTTGGGCGATTTGGAGAGGTTTCTTGAGACGGCCGGTGGTTTTATGCTTGTTGCAGGGGAAATGGGTTCTGTTTGCAAGGAGTCCGTACGGACATACTTAGCATGCAAAGAGGTCCCGTACGGACGGCCTTGCTTTTGGGAAGGACATAAATGCTTTCCGATTAATACAGTTCTTCTCATTTCCCATTTTACGGCCATTTTGAAGCTTTCTTCCCCATTTCTCTACAAGGAACCTCCATTTTGCCATGGATTTCTTACGTACGTCCCTAGAATTTTGCCGAGGCTTTCGCGAGGAGAGGCAAGCACACTTCCTTGGCCGGTTGAAAACGTGGATGCGGCGCCGTATGAGGCATCGAGAACGGGCTTTCGAGAGTAAGGTTTTCGTCTTTGCTCGGTTTGGTCTTTAAGGAGTTGGTTCTGATTGGGATTTGTTGCGTTTGCACAGCCCGAAGTTGCAGGATGTTAGGAGGCACGTGTCTTGTTTCTCCTACAATGAAATGGTGCCCACTTTTGAGGATTTTCGGGCTTTGATTGGAGGACCGGAGGTGGAGGCCATCTCGCTTCCTTTGATTGGTGGTCTTTGCGGTGAGCGTGAAGCTTGCGAGACTTTCTTCGTACTTCGTTGGAAGAAGTGCGGGGCATGATCCTTGATTCGGGTCATATTGACATTTACGAGTAGGAGCGGTTCATGGTTGATGATGAAGTGACGTCTCTTGGGATGTATTTGCCTTGTGCGTGATGGCGACGCTTTTACGGTCGGTTCCCTTGGCATTTGTGATGGCGCTTTGCTAGATGTGGTAGGGCCTTTGCCGAGTGGAGAGGATATTGTCCCGTTGGTCTTTGGGGAGACTCTTCATGGTATCGGCCGTACGCGGCCCAGGGATCGTTTTATGAGAGGGGAAGCCCCGCTTTGCTCACCTTGTGGGCTGCGAGAGAGACTTCGAGGCCATGCCAGAGGCTCAGCGTCGTTTAGCCCGTGGTCATTTGCTCGGCGACCTCTTGTGTTGGATATGGATCGGTCACTTTGGGAGAGATGGATGGCACGGCTTGGTACGCCTCGAGATCCGGCGGTGGGTTCCTTGCTTGGAGGATTGAGACCGGGAGGATCTTGCGGGAAGGGTCCTACGTTGTCGAGTTCCGGGTTTGTCTTGGTCACTCCTTCTATATTCCGTCGCTTGTTTCCGGCGAGTTTGGGATGAAGCGAGGCCTTTGTTGGGCTGGGATGACCTTGCTGCTGCGGAGGTAGTTCCTCTTTGTATGGCGGCTTCGGGTGCCTTCTTGTATTTTACGAGGGTATGGAAGTATTCCGCTTTCCCTCTGTGGTACTCCTTAGACGTCGGGAGAGCGTTGTGTTGACGACTCGATATACGGCACAGTATGAGCGGCGTGTTGGGCGGATCCCAAGTGGTCTTGGAAAGCGGCGTGTAGCGATTACAGGACCCGGTTGCCGTAGTAGCTATTGCCTTAGGAGTTCGAAGCACAGTCGACCACTTTGGATGTGACGGGAGACACTTTGTTTGACTACGAGACTAGAGTTGACCGGCGACGGGGAGAGGTCCTCTTTACGGGACTCGCGGGGAGGAGATCCGAGCCGAAGCACGGGCGAATGAAGCCACGAGAGCTCTTGGATTGTTTGACTCTACGGGGAGGACCCCGGATCTCGGGCGAGAGACGCGAGTTGGTTCACGTGGAGCGAAAGAAGACTCGCCGGGGGCGAGGGAAGAAAGGAAAGAATGGCGAGGGGACAAGCGCGAGATGGCGCGGAATGACCTCCTAGGTATCCATTCATTGCATTGCAAACACATTATTAGTTAAATGTATTAAAGTTGTCTTTTAGCATGTTGTGAACTTGAGAGTAGACCGTGCTTGAACTCATCAGAAATGTTGTAACCGTTAGTGATTTGTGATTTACTTTTAAAGCTTTGTCGAGACGCAAGATCTCTTGTTTGCCTTTGCTTACATTGTGCACTTTGTCGGCGTCCATCTTTGGACTTTTACATTTGCATTTCGCGGGCCAGAAGGTCCCAGGCCACGACGGCAATCCCTTTCTTTGAGGCTTTGTGCTTGGGTGAGAGGTTGAATGCTCCCTTGACAAGTCGTTTTGACGGTCTTTTCGTAGCTTCCTTGCCTCTTGTTGGCGTCGGGCTCTTGACCTCAATTTCGCGGCTTACGCTTGAGCTTCTTTTGTTTTTGTGAGCCCTTGCTCGAGCTCTCTTTTTTTTTTTGTGAGCCCTTGCTCGAGCTCTTTTTTTTTTTTTTTTTTTTGAAGCGCGTGAGGCGAAGACAAGCCCCTGGCTTGGAAGCGCATGAGTCGATCGTTTGATGCTTTGAGTGACCCTCGGATGTCCTTTGATGTTGCCGCCGTCGTTTGACTTGAGTCAAGGTGGCTGGCAGGGCGTGTTCTTGAAAAGTGCGTAGCTTGATGGAGGTCTTGATTGACATTCAAACTTTTGACTTTTTGTGTATTTTTAGACCAGGACCAATTAAGGTTGCCTACGTTCCCCAGGACTAGAGGGCTCGGAGTGCTGCGTAGTTCGACACTACATGGAGTGCCAAGAGATGCACGAGTTGTTCTTCTTTAGGCGAAGTATCTGCGAAGTTTGCTTCCGTTATTTGGATTCATGAAGGGATTGCCGTCTAGGTGCATTAGCTTCATGGCGCCTCACAGGAGAAGATCTTTTGAACCACGAAAGGGCCGATCCATGTGGGTTCCCATTTTCCCGATGGGTTGGTTCGAGTGGGAGGCTTTTCTTTGAGTACAAGGTCACCTTCCACGATGTCTCGGGATTTGACTTTCTTGTCGAAAGCTCTAGCCATCCTGCTTTGATAGGCTCGGACGTGTTCCATGGCCTTTAGTCGTCGCTCGTCTAGCGAGCCAATTCGTCATGTCGGCCGGAGCCATTCGACTTCGTTGATGTCATTTTCCAGCGGCACTCGGAGTGAGGGAATTTCTAGCTCGATGGGAAGGGCTGCTTCCATCCGTACGTCGGGGCAAATGGGGTTTCTCCCGTGGGTATTACGGCGATGTGCGGTAGCCCCAAAGTGCAAGGTGCGGCTTCTCGGGCCAATCTCGTCCTCGGGTGGTCATTTTCGGATGATCCGTTCGAGGGTTTTGTTTCTTGCTTCCACGGCGCCGTTTGTTTGTGGCCGGTAGGGAGAAGATTTGTGACGTGTGATCTTGAATTCAGCCCGGCGATGCAGTCGAATTCCCCTTCGAAGTGTGAGCCGTTGTCCGATATGACCTCATTTGGGATGCCGTATCGGCATATGATGTTTTCCTTGAGGAAATGCGCGACCTTCTTGGAGGTGAGTACCTTGTAGGACTTGGCTTCGACCCATTTGGTGAAGTAGTCGATGGCTACTAAGATGAACTCGTGACCGATTCTTTGCTGGCGGAGCGATTTTCCCGATGACGTCAATTCCCCAAGTGGCAAAGGGCCAAGGTGTAGTCATGCGGTAGAGATCGTGGGGTGGTAGATGATTGAGGTTGGAGAACCGTTGGCACTTGTCGCGGCTTCGGACAAAGTGGATGCAATGCTGCCTCCATGGAGATCCGGTAGTAGCCCATCACGAGAATGATTTGCATCGGGGCTCACGGCGTTCGTGTGGGGACCGCAAGCCCCATTGTGGACTTCGTTCATGAACTTGCTTGCTTCTTCTTGGGCGACGCGGCGTAGGAGTGGCCCGTGGTAGCGTTTCTTGTATAGCATGTCCCCGAGGATGACGAAGTGAGAGGCAAGGCGTTTTAGGGCCATGATGCTCTTGGTTTTGACCCCTTACGTGTGTGGGTCTTCCTTGTTCATGAAGGTGGTTTCCCGCTCTTGAGGTATTGGAAGATCTGGTTTGTCTTGGAAATGGCGTCGGACTTGCGTCTCTTTGGCTCTTCGGCAATCTTGCAAATCGTTGTGATTAAAACCTTCTCGGCGGCTTGGGCCGGTTTTCTCTCGTTTGACAACATGCTTAAAGATGTGCTTAATGTATTTGTTCGTTTAATGTGTACGCTTCTTTATCAAGATGAATCGTTATTAACTTGTTTGTGTGTTAGTTAATATTATCGGTTGTTAAAGATGCAATGAGAGGATACTCGGAAAGATCGAAGCATTCATTAAGAGCATACGGGAATACATTATTGGCAATGAGTTCGTAATCTTACGGCGTGAGGCCATCGGATGACTCGAGAGACTCAAATTCAAAGCTAATGGACTCGGGATGAGTTTTGACACTAGACTCTAGGACTCGAGGGGTCGGACCGAGTTGTTCGATCATGTCCTTTTTCTTTGGCGGTGGAGTCAGGAGAATGTGGCCCGGTTATTGAGTGGCAATGAGCTTGATAGGAGATGGGGCTTGAAAGGCTTTATGTCACCGTTCCCGATCATTGCTATCACGAGTTATCGAAACAAAATCGATTAGATCCGGCATCTCGATTTCTTCTTTGAAGAAGCGAGGTGGAGCGGTGGTTCGTCCCAAGCATCGTCTGCGGAGTCTCTTGCTTTTGTCTTGGGCATTACTAGCTCGAATGCGGGACTCGTCCCGCTTGTTGAAGGCGGGAGTGTTGACGGAGAGTTTTCGAATTCTTCCGCCAAAGAGGGAGTTTTTCGAACCAAAATTCATTGTGAATAGTGGTGGTTGTGGATCCCGGCGGGCGGTGTGTCGAGGAATGCTCTTCGGACGGGATTTGGCTTGAGGCCTCTGAATCTTGCCGGGTTCTGCTGGAGCTTGTCCATGGTTGTCGGCCGGCTTTGTTTGGCGGCGATCGGCTCTGTTCCCTTTTACGGATCTTCTTCCAAGTTGCCGGCCTTCCTTGTGAAGTACTTGGTCATGTCGAAGGCTGTAAGGACGAAGATCGGAGATTGCGTGCAAGCCTCTTTTGTTATACGTGGAGCGTTTTCGTGCGGCTCGCTTGTCCTCCGCAATGTGTTCGGGAGTAGGAGAGTATCCCGGGCCGTGCGGGGTATTACATTCTTTGATATTGATGATACGGTGAGTGCCACGATGGCGTTTTCCCAAAGAGCCCCGGGATGTAGTTCATGTGCTTCATCATTTTCATCGGGGAGGGATCTTGTCCCAAATCAAAGGCGAGTCTATGTGGCACACTTGGGCCTTTGGGCTTTCGATGGTGAACCACATTAGCATCATGCCGTCATCGTCGTGTTTGATCTCTAAAACCGGGACGCCGTTTGTTTCGGTCCTTTCGTTGACTATGCTATCGCCGTAGATGATGGTAAAGATCTGTTCCTTGGATGAACTTTACGCATTGATGGAGAGTGGATGCCACCCCATTGATACGATGTAGCCAAGGCGTCCCAAAATGGCGGTGAATGTGATCGGGATGTCGATGACTTGGAAATGCATCGGGACCATTTGTTTTCCAAACCACAAGTTCAAGGTGGCTATTCCCAAGGCTGGGCGGGATGTTGAGTCGTATGCCTTGATTGCACGAGTCGAGGGTTTTAGATCGGTTGCTTTGATCCCTAGCAAATCCATCATTTTGGGTGGAAGGACGTTCATGGATGATCCCCCATCTACCAACACCCGAGGGAGACGGCGCTCGTCCGGTTGAGCTGTTATGTAGAGAGGCTCGTTGTGGTCGGCCCCAAATTTTGGAAGATCGAGCTCTGTGAAGGTGATGATATTGCTTTGTAATTGACGTTGCCAATCATACGAGCTGCTTCATCGGGTGTCACTGTGATGGGAACCATGGTGCAGGCCAGGCTTTCTTCCAACTTGAGCTTGTGCGGGTAAGATGAAGTGAGTAAGGACCAGAGTGAGATGTTAGCTGAGTGCGCTTGAGCCGTGTCAAGACGGGATCTTGACCTTTGGGTCCAAGGTTTCGGCTTCTTTGGCGTAGGGCCCCTTTTCAATTCGTGGCTCGAGGTATGGGCGGCCTTTTGTCTGTCCGTGGAGGATTCACTGGGATTTGGCCAGGAACGTGTCGAGAACATTCACCTCTGGACTTATGGTTTTGCTTGTCTCTCCCGTTTAAGTGGGAGGAGCACGATTGGCGTAAGGCCGGGCTGCGCATTTCAATTCGTTCCTTTGTCATGGCTTTTCTTGAAGCATCAATAGTGGCTTTGAGATCTTCCCAAGACGGGGTTGGATTATCTGGACCTTCGGGCCTTCGGTGGCGGTGCGAAGCTTCGTCCCGGCTGATCATGGAGCAAACATTGCCGTGGCCCTTGTGCGAGAACTAAGTTTGAGGAGGTTTCTTTGGAGTAGATGACATAGTAGTCAAACTTTCCTGAGGGTTCTCGAGGGTTCCATTTGTGGGATCACCCAGTTCATTACCTCTTTTTCAGGTTTTGTTGAGAAGATAGCTTCTTCTTTCGTCGAGGGCGGCCCTCGTTCATTGCATCCTGGAATTCCATTTCCAGACAAGCACTTCTGTCGCGACGTCCCACGAATGTGTTCGTTGTTCGGCGGTGGTACCGGGACCTCGGGAGGCTGGATGGGCGAGGCTTTCCTCTGGAAGGTCTTGTGGTCTTATGTCATGCTTGCATGGCTCGTACGAGGGTAACGGAGTTGACTTACGGGAGACAATGAGAGATGTTAGAGGTGTAGGAGCGATCATGGCTTGGGAAGCCCCGAGGTAGTTGGGTGGCTAAGGTTCCGAAGTGGTGCATGGCACCTTCGATCCGAGCTTGTTGCTCACCTTGACGTTTCTCAATAGCCGTGAGGACACCTGCCAAACTTCTTCCGGTGTTGGGAAATTTCTTGGGGGTAAGGTCCCGTTCTCATCGTTGTTATCCACCGACTTGGCCATGGGAATTGACGGTAATCTGGTGTGACAGAAGGAGGTAGGACCTTCTTTGTTTTGACCTTTGGGAGACGGGTTCCGGGTACTCTCGACCACTCTGTTAGCTGGAGGGTGATGGGCAAGGTTTAGACATGGGAATGGCCTAACGGGATAAAAGGGGAAAGCTCACGTGGCATGCGGTTTCCGTTTCTTTTATTTTTGATTTTTTTTGTTGTTTTAATTTACTTAAAACATGTTTTCTCGAGAATCCTAGGTAGGTTGGAAAAGATTGCTCTTCTTTTCGCAACTATGCTAGATCTGGGTCGATGGAGACCATACGTGCGGCTATAAGCCCCTCGTTTTGCACCCGTATTTCGACATCCCGGGGTGGGACGGCCCAGGCGAGGGTCCTATAGTGCAAGCGGTTTCCACCGGCCTAAAGAAAAATCGAACCTAAGGACCGAGCCGTCATGTTCGTTTTGATGCGTTAGCCATGTGAATAGTGAACCGAGCCGGCACCGAGTCAAGATCGGGTCAAGAGTTCGGCATGACCTCTCTTTACCTTGCTTGCGCAAGGGATGTGACGTTAGGCGTTAGGTGGGTCATATCGTCATGGGCGACGTATCAAAGGCGTGATGACATGGTGTCATGCGAGCATGGATGTATATCGGGACGGAACATCGTGCAGGTGTAGCTTCGGAAATCAAGATCGAGGTCAAGATTTTAGCATGACCTTTCATCGCTTTGCTTGCGCAAGGGATCTTGAGTTCCGAGCCTTGACTCGAGAAAATGGCCGGCATGGTATATGTATCAGTGTATGACACGGACCGGGTAAAAACCAACCGAGTCCGGGCCGAGTGTGACTCAAGACTCAAAGCGTGCGGGGTTGACGCTTGGCTAGGATGGGATGTTTGGAATGATCCGTGCGCGTCCAAGAGGCCTAGGAAGACCTAACGGACTGCAACCGAGACCACTCCGGGTTGAGGGTTGTAGTGTGCGGTGTATCCGAGGCGACGGTGCGCGTAGTGTGCGGTGTAAAGGCGGCGGTGTGAGTAGAGTGCGGTGTAACCGAGGCGGCGGTGCGCGTAGTGTGCGGTCTCTAAAATTCTTTTACGAGTAAAATAGGAGTTTTGAAGAATTTTAAATGTATGCGCGAGATGTATATTGATGCATTTTTTTTGTATTTTTATTTTTTTTGTAAAATAAAAACGAAGCACGTGCACACACACAACAGTTAAAGAAGGGGGTAAAATGAAAGTTTGACCCTCATCATCGTTTTAAAAATCTTTTGTTTTGTTTAAAAGTTTTTAAAACAAAATTATCCCAGAGTCGCCAACCGAAATAGCCGGATCCGCAGCCTCGCGGCCCCGGCATCTGGCATCTTTCGCGTTGGAGGTGTCTCGCCGTTTTTGTTTTCGCATTTGTAGAGTCGCCACGCCGTTTTTATTAAGCCCAAAACATTGAAAAAGGGCATCAGTTTAAAGATAATTTTAAACTGTTTTTGTGTGATGAGATTTTGAGTTCGGAGGTCAGATGACTCCCCGGGAAGAGAATATTAGAATATTAGAGCTCACCCGAGTAGCCTCGTAAAACGAGTCTTTCGGATACCCCTAATATCCTTTAAATGTTGTGTGTGTGTGTGTGTGCTTTTAAAAATGCATGCTGTATCGGATGTCTACATTGTATGCTATGTATGAAAATGTATTGAAATAGTAATGGAAGGAAGCCTTACCAATGTTAGTTCGCGTACGTCTTCCGCTGGGAATGGTGTTTGAGGTCGGAGTAGCGTTCGGTACGGATCGGGATTGCTTGGGAGGGACCGGTTGTGCGGACAGAGTTTCGGCGTGAGTTGAGGTTGTAGGCTGCGTTCGGGCAGAGGTTCGGCGTGCGTGGGGATCGTCGGGATCACTCGGGCAGAGGTTCGGCGTGCGTTGCGGTGGCAGGAGTCACTCGGGCAGAGTTTCGGCGTGGTTTGGGATCGTCGGTTTGACTCGGAAAGAGCCGGGACACCGTGGAAAGACCAGGCGAGGCCTCGGAGTACCACGAGGGGCCTCATAGTACCTCGAGAGTGCCTCGGGGCAGCGCGGGAGCGTCTCGGGAGCGCTCGGGGAGGCTTCGGAGCACCACGAGGGGGCTCGGAAGGCCTCGGAAGGATCCGAAAGGGGCCGGGAATGCCTCGAAAGGACTTAGAGGGGAAGCCAGAAGGCCTAGGGAGGAAGAGAGAAGTGGGAGGTGTGTGAAAATGAGGAGGGGAGCCCTCTATTTATAGTAAAAATTTCGGAGCAAAGAGGTCCGTACGGACCTTCTTGGTTATCCGAGAATTTTGGATTTCCTCGATTTGAGGAATGCGCAATGATGGAGAATATTCTGGAATGATGGTGTTCCCACTGAGCAATAAGGTCCGTACGGACCATCTTGCATGCAGAGAGGTCGTACGGACCAACTCTGAGGAAGTAATCATTTTCCGGGATTTGAGGGAATATTGTGGACTTTAAGGGGATTTAGTAATCATTGAAACAAAGAGGTCCGTACGGACCTTAATTGCTACGATTTCTGAAAATTCCCAAAAGGTCCTTTTGTCCCTTTTTATCCCAGAAAGGCTCCTCCCTTGGTTTGGTTGGGGGTTTGAGAGGGTTTTGAGAGGGTTTTGAGTGAGAGAGGTCTCTGAGACTGCGTGGATGAGTCTGCGGTGTTTCCCGTGTGTTTGAAAGGGGGTGATCCAGATTGGGGTACTTACAGCGTGACACAGGACATCAAGAGACAAAGGTGTCGCACGACCTGAGTGGTCACTGAACCAGCCATTCTGCAATCATCAAATCAGCCCCTGTCTCTCCATGGCAAAAACAAAACAAGAATACCTAATGCACAACATAATTGTGAGGACCCCGACCCGGAACCTACACGTGTCCCAAGCTGGAGCGTCCTCATTCTAACCCAAATATCAAAAACTTTTAAAATCTTTATTTAAAACTTTCAAAATAAATATAAGTATTATAACCATTTTCAAAATAAGTTTACACCTTTTCACAACGGAGAAATAGTTGACTAACTTAGAAAGTACGAAACTGTTAGTTACAAAAAGACATCGGTTATAACAATGAATGAAGATTAAATAATACCATTCCCATAAATGATTTATACTAAAGTACATTTTCTATACCAATCAAATCAACCCGACAATCCCCAAAATATAACCTCCAAACTCCTTACCGCCCTTACTTGGCCGGTCCACCTGTCTCGGAATCTAAAACAGTAAAGGGAGAGGGGTGAGAATAAATCTCGGCAAGCTATTATGAATGCGCAATATGCCATATAAGATGCAACACATAACAAGTTGCACATAACACGTTGGGAAAGTCAGTAAACACCTTACATTACCTTGGTTTACCTTTTCCCGTCTGAACAGTAGTCGTACAACATTGGGTATAATAATACTCCAATCTTACGGTGAGCTGCTTAAGCAATACTCACGTCTTATAAGACCCGTTTTTCAGGGAACCAAATAAGACAGTAGCAACTCTGTAAGGCTTTTGGCTCACTACAGATGCTATACCCCAAACTGTGGCCACAGAAGGGGACGGTCACAGGTATAACATAATCCGATCACATTAGGTCACACTTCCATAATTGATCGTATTATGTTATACCCCCAAATGTCAGCTGACTCACACATAATCAAGCACATAATAGATACTTGAATAAATCCACAAAGGGGATAAACAACATAGCAACATGGTAATATATACTAATGCTCAACCAACATCATAGTGCAACATTTCTTTAACACACTATGCATAAATAAGCAATATAGTCACATGGTAAAATATACTCATGTTCAACCAATAATCAGAGTGCAGCATTTATGTAACACGCTAAGCATAATACAATCAATGAATAAATACTCCAGTAAGATAATGAGATATCATCAACCTATCTTACTTAGTCATTATACGATAATATATGATCTCTATAAGGATCCCAGTTAACTCTACCAAGTTGGAATCATTTCTGTTAAGTTACCAAACTAGGTTAACTAGCATTTTCCAAGTAACATTTAAAGTACTTCCCCAATTCCATTTTGATCACTTAGGATATTAATGTGTAGCCAAAATATTCTACTTTAATCTAGGTTAAAGAGATTCTATTTCGGTTCGAGTTTGATTAGGTTTAAACAGCTCTAAATTTGATGTGAAAAACCAGGCCAGGGCACGACTCGTCCCCCAGGGCACGACTCGTGCCCATTGCACCTTCCTCTGAATCTGTCGTCCCCTACAAGGCACGACTTCCTTATAACCCTAGTCACGACTCGTCCCACACCTCAGGCACGACTCGTGCCACAGGGCACGACTCGTGACCTGAGCCCAGAATCAACATAGATGCAGAAATCCTTCATCACTTATACCCATTTGTTCCCGACCAAGATTCCTTTATTTTGTGTATACCTAGAAAGCTTACTAACTTCATACTTCACATACTAAATCATTTTAGACCCAAATATGTTATAAATCTAAATCATTTATCACATGATTCTCAAGAAACCAACTTTTCAACTAAGGGAGCTTTAACTTGTGAACTTAAAGGAAATTCTAACTTTATTAAATTCATTTTAACTCACTTAATCCCAAAGTATCATTTCCTAATTCTAAATCATTCTCACTTAGATTTCCATCCAATACACCACAAATTTTCAAGATTTCCATTTAATCCAATCCAACCCATTTACTTCCACTCTTTACTACTTTCATGAACAACAACAATTTCCATAACACTAATCCATTCCTCAAATCCAAGAAAGTTTCCTCAAAGCATCAAATAGCCATTTGAAGAACAATAACAACATTTAATAGTTTATGAACATTTAAAGAAAGGAAGGGTCATAATAACTCACCTAGAATAGGAGATGGATCATGGATTTCTTTAGCTTAATAGATTCTCCTAGTTGTCCCAAGCTCAAATGTACTCTTGGATTGAAAAATGGAGAAGATTTGGAACTAGGAGGTTCTTGGGAAGTAAGGCTTCACATTGAAGCTTCCATGGATATTCTTGCTAGGGAAAGCATATGAAAATGAAAGAGTAAGGAGGAATGAGGGAGGTGGAGTATATAAATGGGTAAAAGGGGAAGGGGGGGCCGGATCTTAGGAGGGGTATGGGGAAGGGTATGGGGAAAAGTAAAAGAAAAGTATGGGATGTTTGACAAATTGAGGAAAATGAAGAGTGATTTAGGGAGGATGGTCCCCTCACTCTACTCCTCAAATTAATCTCAAGGCTTTCACTACCATGACACTTTATTCCCCCTTATTTTCCCAAAGCCTATAAATTAAAATCCTCCTAACCAAGTATTTATTCCACATACTATAATCCTCCTTCCACATTTTATTTATTTTCTATTTTTATTTTTCCTTTTAGAATATTATTTTATTTCCCAAACATTTCATCCTAATATAAGAATTTAAAGATATAAGTGAACATATAAAGTTAACATTACTATTGAAAGCATATAATGTGATATTAAAATTGTGCCTAGGGTTAGGGTCGTTACATTCACTCCCCCTTAAAGAAAATTCGTCCCGAATTTGACTGCCACTTACCTAACTGATCAACCCGCCTCGGTTACATGTATACCTCAGACTTCCATTCCCAATTAGTCTCTTCAATGTTGTGATTCTTCCCCAAAATTTTCTAATTCCATTAATAATATGATATTACCACTCAATGATCCAAGCATACTATACAATTATTACTAACGAGAATTTTCACGATCTCAATGAAAATATAATTAAAAGTATTACAACTTATGTCACCAAATCCATTATAATATCACATTAAAACTTCAAATACTCTATAAGCTTCTCCAAGCCCGTCTATAAATCAAATTACCAATCTTTTCTAAAACTCCAAATAGATTAACAAATTTTGGCGCCAATCTACCTTAGGCCTTTCTTCTCTAACCTCAACCCAACAAATTAGAGATCGATATTTTCTTCCCAAACTATGCCTCATACGGTTTTATCTCCATGTTAGAATGATAACTACTATTATACGCACTTACTACTGGTAACCATTCGTACCATTGACTACTAACCTCCATCGCATATGCCCATAGCCTATTCTCAATAATAAATAATGATTCCTCAAATTTTCACAAGGTTAAATTTAATAGCCTTCCTACACTCCAAAAGGATCTTCCCAAATGAATGACTATCCAATCTTTTTAATACTATGGGGTTTATACAATCACACTATCCCCTAACATATGAGAGGACTTTATTAATAACATTTCATCAAGCTATATATATAACGAGTAGAAAATGTAATTTAATTTTCTATAACAAAATAACATACTCTTCATTACTCCCAATGCAACTAATTCACAAAATCTATAGTGTTAAAACCCTCAAGTTCAACCTCTCTAAATATTTTAATAAATCTTCTAACGTCAACATTCTATTATCACAATTCAATGTTCCAATTATGTTCAGGACTAGTGACAAATCAATATTCAAATTGAATGGTTGGTCGCCCACAACGGAGCCGATCCAACTCCAAAACAAAACCGAGTCTATTGTGATCGACACCACAATAACCCCACATTTACCAAATCATTTCCCGGACCAAAACTTGAATATAATTAATCATTATAGGGGAACTAGGTTGCATTTTCTACTTGCTTCTGAACAATTTACATCTTTAGGATACCCATTCTTTCTAAAATTTACAACGTCTTTCAGAATTACAAAGGATAATATAGAAAGAGATTCAAAGAGACCCGAATGATTTATTTATTTAAAACCGGCCCATACCAGTTTTAATTAACTAAACCACTCACAATTTAAGAAATTTCAAAAGATTGATAAGCTAACAAAATAACTCGAGTGATTTAATTATCCACAACCGTCCCATACCGGTGGTAGATAGTTAAATTACTCACAGATTTTAATTTACACAAAATGATTTACTGTCCTTATTAAATCAACTATCCCCGAAGGGTACAATTGCTCAAACCGAAGTCCAATATACAATCCAAAATTTTAAAGCACATTTAGAACAATTCTAACATAATAATTTTTACTTAATTAAATTCTTTATAAGGAAACACAATCTCGGAATACAAATACTATCCTTTATAATTAACACTATAACATTCATTAAAATAGTAAACCTGATAAATCATCCTCAATTCAATAATTCCTCAAATTAAATATTCAACACTTTTACTTAATTTGAGTCATCTCTTCCCTACCTTTGAGATTGGAATTATACTTAATAACAACGTATTGTAAACATCTAGTTTCCGATCAAATACCATGATTTCCTAATAAGAGATACAACTGGAACGCACATAAATCAATCACTCCCAATTTGCAATTAAACATTAACAGTATAACTAACTTACCTCCCAATAACCGTCAACAACTCAAAATCCATATAACGTCTACATCTTCCAAGCATCACACCAATCCTTCATATGAGTCTCGCAACAAGTCAATCCATACGGTGTAATCATCCTAAAGTACTCCGTCTTCAAATAAGATTTATCCTCATTCTATTTCTCAACTAATGATAATCGTCTCTCCAAACAACCATATACATTTATCAATTCCTAAAGTTGATCTTATAATTCACCGATAATTACATCTATTATACCTCTTCGCGTTTACCCTATTTACCTCTCCATAACTAATACACGATCCACAAATCAAAACGGTCATACTAGATATAAATGTTGTCTTAAGTATATCCTTAAAGCAAAATTTCACTGTAATTGTAATACTCCGAAAAATTTAACTAATATCCATTGAATATCCTACTCATTTCTAAAATCAGTTATACAAATCGTCAACAAGTGCTAACGAATACTTATTCTTCACAGTTACTTATTTAAGATCTCTATAACCTTATAATTAACCACCAATTATCATCTTTTCTAAATATAGTAACAATTTACCCTTATGGAGATTCACTAAGCTCCTTATCCTCTTTATCAAATAATTTCCCCCAAAATGAATCATCAATTCAGTCATCCCAATTAGTGTCCTCTATCTACGAATCTGAATACTAAAATAGTACCTTATATCAACTCACAGCTTCAATATCCTGGTATGATACCTGATGAAAACCCATTTTGAAACTCACGTAGAAAACACCACTTAGTCCACTAATAACACATAAGGCAAAGTTATATTAGTTTTATAAGGTCTCGTACTCGCGATATTTTATAACTCATATAATCTCACTTAGACTATCACTTCCAATACTAGTCTCATATACTTAGTCTCTACCACGCGACACCAATGTATAAATACTCACGCACGTTATACAATTATACTACTCTTAATTAGGTCATATACCTAACCTCAACTAAGAGTTCGCAAATTCATTTACCACTGTACATAAGATAACTTAAGTGTATTTTAAATCAAACATATCGCACAACCCAAATAACCTTCACATTCCTTAGGTCAGACTTTCGACATTTACGCATATGTGACATAATATCAATTAATAATTTATCCGACTCAATTACACTCAGAGGTAAAGCAAACGTAGATAAGGAGACTCGCTTCTTGCGACAGTCCTCCTCAAACACAACAACTACTCAAATAATTCAGGTTAATATAGTGATGATTCACGGATTGGTAACTCGACCAAATCCACCGGCAATACATGCCCACTTAATCACAACTACTAAGATAATTAAGGATGATTCGAGGTACGACCCCATAGGAGTAGAACCTCCAGCACATAAAACAACTTTTAGGCCAATTATGCACATAAAGATGAAATGTAATGCCACATGAGAACGAATGCACGAGGATTTATAAAAGTATGAACCCTAATTCCTGAGACAGGTAAAATACCTCAAATGATGGTGGGGAAATCTATCTTTCCATAACTCACCCTTCCTTGATTCCTCGGTTGGTCAATATCATCTTCTGTCTTTGAACAAATTCCTGCATTAAACTCTCGACGTAAGTTATCGCACACTCTCACTCAGCTAGACTCTACCCGAGAACTCTAACCGAGCTCTGATACCAACTGTGAGGACCCCGACCCGGAACCTACACGTGTCCCAAGCTGGAGCGTCCTCATTCTAACCCAAATATCAAAAACTTTTAAAATCTTTATTTAAAACTTTCAAAATAAATATAAGTATTATAACCATTTTCAAAATAAGTTTACACCTTTTCACAACGGAGAAATAGTTGACTAACTTAGAAAGTACGAAACTGTTAGTTACAAAAAGACATCGGTTATAACAATGAATGAAGATTAAATAATACAATTCCCATAAATGATTTATACTAAAGTACATTTTCTATACCAATCAAATCAACCCGACAATCCCCAAAATATAACCTCCAAACTCCTTACCGCCCTTACTTGGCCGGTCCACCTGTCTCGGAATCTAAAACAGTAAAGGGAGAGGGGTGAGAATAAATCTCAGCAAGCTATTATGAATGCAGCAATATGCCATATAAGATGCAACACATAACAAGTTGCACATAACACGTTGGGAAAGCTGTAAACACCTTACATTACCTTGGTTTACCTTTTCCCGTCTGAACAGTAGTCGTACAACATTGGGTATAATAATACTCCAATCTTACGGTGGCCGCTTAAGCAATACTCACGTCTTATAAGACCCGTTTTCAGGGAACCAAATAAGACAGTAGCAACTCTGTAAGGCTTTTGGCTCACTACAGATGCTATACCCCAAACTGTGGCCACAGAAGGGGACGGTCACAGGTATAACATAATCCGATCACATTAGGTCACACTTCCATAATTGATCGTATTATGTTATACCCCCAAATGTCAGCTGACTCACACATAATCAAGCACATAATAGATACTTGAATAAATCCACAAAGGGGATAAACAACATAGCAACATGGTAATATATACTCATGCTCAACCAACATCATAGTGCAACATTTCTTTAACACACTATGCATAAATAAGCAATATAGTCACATGGTAAAATATACTCATGTTCAACCAATAATCAGAGTGCAGCATTTATGTAACACGCTAAGCATAATACAATCAATGAATAAATACTCCAGTAAGATAATGAGATATCATCAACCTATCTTACTTAGTCATTATACGATAATATATGATCTCTATAAGGATCCCAGTTAACTCTACCAAGTTGGAATCATTTCTGTTAAGTTACCAAACTAGGTTAACTAGCATTTTCCAAGTAACATTTAAAGTACTTACCCAATTCCATTTTGATCACTTAGGATATTAATGTGTAGCCAAAATATTCTACTTTAATCTAGGTTAAAGAGATTCTATTTCGGTTCGAGTTTGATTAGGTTTAAACAGCTCTAAATTTGATGTGAAAAACCAGGCCAGGGCACGACTCGTCCCCCAGGGCACGACTCGTGCCCATTGCACCTTCCTCTGAATCGTGCTGTCCCTACAAGGCACGACTTCCTTATAACCCTAGTCACGACTCGTCCCACACCTCAGGCACGACTCGTGCCACAGGGCACGACTCGTGACCTGAGCCCAGAATCAACATAGATGCAGAAATCCTTCATCACTTATACCCATTTGTTCCCGACCAAGATTCCTTTATTTTGTGTATACCTAGAAAGCTTACTAACTTCATACTTCACATACTAAATCATTTTAGACCCAAATATGTTATAAATCTAAATCATTTATCACATGATTCTCAAGAAACCAACTTTTCAACTAAGGGAGCTTTAACTTGTGAACTTAAAGGAAATTCTAACTTTATTAAATTCATTTTAACTCACTTAATTCCAAAGTATCATTTCCTAATTCTAAATCATTCTCACTTAGATTTCCATCCAATATACCACAAATTTTCAAGATTTCCATTTAATCCAATCCAACCCATTTACTTCCACTCTTTACTACTTTCATGAACAACAACAATTTTCATAACACTAATCCATTCCTCAAATCCAAGAAAGTTTCCTCAAAGCATCAAATAGCCATTTGAAGAACAATAACAACATTTAATAGTTTATGAACATTTAAAGAAAGGAAGGGTCATAATAACTCACTTGGAATAGGAGATGGATCATGGATTTCTTTAGCTTGATAGATTCTCCTAGTTGTCCCAAGCTCAAATGTACTCTTGGATTGAAAAATGGAGAAGATTTGGACCTAGGAGGTTCTTGGGAAGTAAGGCTTCACATTGAAGCTTCCATGGATATTCTTGCTAGGGAAAGTATATGAAAATGAAAGAGTAAGGAGGAATGAGGGAGGTGGAGTATAAAAATGGGTAAAAGGGGAAGGGGGGGCCGGATCTTTGGAGGGGTATGGGGAAGGGTATGGGAAAAAATAAAAGAAAAGTATGGGATGTTTAACAAATTGAGGAAAATGAAGAGTGATTTAGGGAGGATGGTCCCCTCACTCTACTCCTCAAATTAATCTCAAGGCTTTCACTACCATGACACTTTATTCCCCTTATTTTCCCAAAGCCTATAAATTAAAATCCTCCTAACCAAGTATTTATTCCACATACTATAATCCTCCTTCCACATTTTATTTATTTTCTATTTTTATTTTTCCTTTTAGAATATTATTTTATTTCCCAAACATTTCATCCTAATATAAGAATTTAAAGATATAAGTGAACATATAAAGTTAACATTACTATTGAAAGCATATAATGTGATATTAAAATTGTGCCTAGGGTTAGGGTCGTTACAATAATGACCACAAAGCACATAAGGCTCACAAGTCTCATATTCAACAAAATGCATGAACCCTAAATGATTGTCAAAGATGCACACAAAATTGGATGTATTGGATGTTTAATTTTAATGAAAGCTTGACCCACTCAACATTTGAAAAACAGGTTTTCAAAGTTATTCCCCAGCGGAGTCGCCACTGAATGTGCGCTCGCCCGAAATTTGATGTTCGAAAATAAGGAGTCGCCACGCCGTTTTTGAGAGGAAACATTGAGAACCTTTTTTAGAGAGAGAAAACACGGGTTCGGAGGTCAGGTTACGTGTTGGGAAGAACCGAGAGTTCACCCAACACGCCTCGTCCATAGACGAGTCTTTCAATTAAACATCCAAGCAAATCCAAAAGTGTGTGCAAGTGTTGACAATGGACAAATAGGGTAAACATGCATTTTATTCAATATGAACTGAGATTTACAACTCGTGAGCCCATTATTTAGGGAGGCCACATCCCTGATACAACAAGCTAAAACAGATTACAAGAGAAAAGGTTTCTGCAGATGGGTCACGATATGTCGCATGACACATGGTACCTGTGACCGCATATGTCGCGTGACACAGGATCACCTTGGCACAATGTGTCGCGTGACATACGTAGTCCATCTGCAGAGACTTACACCATGAACACCAGAATCAACAATTACCAGCACAGATCTAATTAATTGACTAGATTGGATACGAATTACAGAAACAACAACAAATCGACCCCGGGAGTGTGGATATGGATAGATCCACACCCCCTTGGGGTTTAAACACCAAATTCAAGCAAATATTCAACAATAGCAATTCAATTACACAGATGAGATCAATTAAACAGAGAGATTGCGATTGGGATTCAGTAATCTAGACAGATGGAGTCTGATTACTGAATCCTAACGGGAATAAATAGTAGAATTATGAAGAATTGAGGGAAGGGAAGAGAGAAGAGGGAGTTGAGATTTCGTTACCCTTGATGCTTCCACGAATCCTATATCCAGTTAGATACAAGACCCTTCAATTGGTTGTTTCTGGCCTTGGAGTCCTGAGGGAATGGATGCAAAAGGGTCCAAGTGGTTGTTTGAGAAATGGGTTGAGATTGGAGAGAATTGGGTAGGTTGGGGGTAGGAGAGAGAGAGAGAGAGTTGTGTTTGGGAGGCTTTGTTACGATGCAATTTTTGTAGATTAACAGTAGGCTAAAGTTGGGATCCATTTCTGAGAGGGGGAGGGTCTTATTTATAGGCTGCAGTTAGTGGTCACCTTGTGTCGCACGACTATACGTAACCACTTTCCATGCCTCGACTTGTCGCGTGACACAAGGTGGCCTCAACCGCTTTTGGCGCCAAAACCAGTTTCTGGAACATTCAGGCCTAAATATCCAAAAGGTCCAAAAAGGTTTATTCCCAACAGGTCCCTTTGCATGAGTAAGGTACCAAAAGGTACTTCCTTCACGGGAAACCTATGAAATGTTTCCGGAAGTCTCGGGATAGGCCGAGAATTTACCAAAACGCCCCTTAATGCAATTTTATTACATTAAAATGCATCTAAAAGGTTGCGAATTGGATTGGCGTACTTACACTTATTCGCATGATAAGAGCACAAAACATGTTTTTGATTTTAGCATGTAAGATCTTAAACTTTTCAAAAGTTTCTGATTTTCTTTCAAAAAATACACCCAAGTAAATCTAGAAAAATCATCAACTATGACAAAAGTATATCTCTTACCTCCTAAACTTTCTACCTCAACTGAACCCATTAAATACATATGCACAAGTTGGAAACAGTAAGTTGTTCCAGAGTATTCCTCATGATGTTGGGTAGCACTATGGGCAACACGTGTCTGTTTACCTTTGAGACAATCTTCACATATGATTTTCTTACTTATGTCCAGACTAGGTATACCACTTATAGCTTCAACCTTAATGAGTTTCACAATGTTTCAAAAACGGACATGACCCAACTTTTGATGCCATAAGGTAGCATCATCAATTCTCACAGAATGACACACTTGTTTATCCTCAACAAGATAACAGTTATTACTTGACCTAGTACCAGACATAACATAGTTATTGGTACAATAAAAAACTTCACAAGTGTTTTTATTGAATTTTACTTCAAGATTGTCATCACAAAGTTGGCTAATACTAATCAAATTAGTTACAAGTCCATCAACATGCAAAACATTTTTCAAATCAGGAAATTCAGGTATATTTAAAATGTCTTTTCCTACTATATTTGTGGCGCCCCCAAAATTGTGTGTGCCTGATATGTTTGATATGATTTGATTAGTGCTACTCATATCACCAAGATGCATCTTCTTTTCGGAAGCTCATCCTATAAGGACTCCAAGGTTAAGCGTGCTTGACCTGGGGAAATTCTAGGATGGGTGACCCACTGGGAAGTTTCTCAGTGAGCACGTAAGTGAGGACAACACGTGCTGGAAAGACTTGTGGTGGTTTGTGGGGATAGTCCGTCAAATTTGATAGCGTTCCGACCCGGTCTTCGGGCTCGGGGCGTTACAAATGGTATCGGGCGGGACCCGGCCGGAGTGTGGAGCAAAGTGCCGTGCGGAACAAAGTGCACACCGCGGAGTCGGTGGGAGTCACCTCTTGAATCCGTACGAGCCCCCTCTTGGATCCACACCTGCCGGGGTTTCCAAGTAGGCCCTTGCCGGGACGGCAAGGATCCTAAGTGGGGGGAGATTGTGGCGCCCCCAAAATTGTGTGTGCTCGATATGTTTGATATGATTTGATTAGTGCTACTCATATCACCAAGATGCATCTTCTTTTCGGAAGCTCATCCTATAAGGACTCCAAGGTTAAGCGTGCTTGACCTGGGGAAATTCTAGGATGGGTGACCCACTGGGAAGTTTCTCAGTGAGCACGTAAGTGAGGACAACACGTGCTGGAAAGACTTGTGGTGGTTTGTGGGGATAGTCCGTCAAATTTGATAGCGTTCCGACCCGGTCTTCGGGCTCGGGGCGTTACAATATTACTCTTGTCACCACCACCATATGTAACACTACCACCTTAAATTGGTTCATATTCTTTTAAAAACATTTTTGTTCCTGTCATGTGACGTGAACAACCACTATCAAAATACCATGAACCTTCAACATTAGTTTTTAAGGCAGTGTACACAACATCACATCTCAGATTAGACTTAGGTTTCCACACTTTCCTACTTTGATTATTTCTCTTCTGACTGTAGGTGATATCTGACGTGCTAGGCAACACTTCAGGTAGCACTGTCGAACTGGACTGTTTCTTTAAAAGAGTTTTACAATCATTTTTCAAATGTCCAGTAGAGTAACAGTAGTTACATACTTTAACTTTGTCAGAAGACTTATCAGAAGACATTAGTTCGACATTATCTCTTTCTTTAACAAAAACTAATTTATCTTTCTTATTATCTAAAGTAGATGTAATAGCATTTAAGGACTCTTGAAAACCCATACCTGCCTTGAGTGGTTTGCTCAACCCAAGAATTTTATCCAGTTTGGAAGAACTCGTGTTGAGTTTCTTAAATGTGGCATCGGCCAGAGTAAGCTTGGCCTTGACTTTGTTCAGGTCCACATCCTTCTTTGCGAGTTGAACTTCCAATCTAGTCAAGCCATCAGTCAGATCTTGAACCTCTTTGGACAGAGATACCACCTTCTTGTTCTCTTTCTTTCATTCGTCAACCAATTCTTTGCAAAGGTTCTTAAGATCGCAAATGAGTTCATCCTTGCTGAACTCAATACTTTGTTCACCCTCTTGTGAACTACCTGCATCCATGTTAACAGAACCCACCAAATAAACAACATTAATTAAATTGAAATTTGTATACCTGTTGGATGATATCTCAGGTGCTATCCCAATTTGGAAATCACATGAGGTATCACTGACAGAGTCCGAGTCACAATTTGTGACCACCATTGCTGTTTGATCTGAATCTTCAGATTGATTGGTCTCCTCATCTTCATTGTCACTGAGGGATACCCATAGGTTCTTACTCATCTTCCTTAGAGTGTTAGCACACTCGTTTGAGTAATGACCCCACCCAGAGCATGCGTGACATTGGATTGATTCAAGGTACTTCAAATCAGATCTAGATTGATCTGATGATGCTCTTCTTATGGGACCACCTTCTATAGTAGATGGAAATGTCCTTTTCGGCATTGAATTGTACACCTTGGTTTGTTTCTCTTTAGCCTTAACCTACACATTTTCTTTGTTAAACTTTCGTAGCATAGAATTATATTTCCTAGCAAGCAAGGCAACACTAGCATCTTCACCTAATTCCTCAAAAATTTCGTCATCCTCGTCAGTTGGTAAACTAGAGGATTAAACTTTTAAAGCAACACTCTTGCCTTTAGAAGCTTACTTTGCTCAGCAAGGTTTGACTCAAATTTTTTTAAAATGCTCATTAAGAAATTGATGTCCATAGTAGAAAGGTGTGAGCCTCTTCTATAGATGAAACCTTCATATTAAAATGCTCAGGGAGAGTTCTAATAGCCTTTGAAACCAATTGTTTATTTGTAAAAGGTTCACCTAAAAGTTGACACTCATTAAAAATATCAAATAATTTTTCAAAACAAGAGGAAATTGTATCATTTTCACCCATTCTCAACCTTTCAAATTTGCTAGTAAGACCTCTAAGTTTGTTTTCATGTACACTAGAATCACCTTCACAAAACCTTTGTAAAATATCCCAAGCTTCCTTAGCTGTGAAACTATTTTGAACAAGTTTAAAAATGTGCATGTCAACCCACTCAAAAATAGCATTAAGAGATTTCTCATTGTAGTTAGCAAGGACAATCGTTTCATTAGTCCACTCGCCTTCAGGTTTAACCTGAATATCACCATCCTCATCAGGAGGTAACAGTGGAAGAGTATATCCATTAACTACAGATCACCATGCTCGAAGATCAATTGATTTGATATGCGAGCGAAGACGGATCTTCCAATATGCATAATTCGAACCATCTAAAACAGGAAGACGTTTTTGGTTTGAATTTGCAGGATCAAAAGCCATGACACCTAGACCAAGCACTTAGTAACGTCAAGTGACCTGCTCTGATACCAATTGAAATTGTCATGGCCAGAATCACAAGTGATATCCAAGGTGATAACAGCACCAATGATAGCACTTGGGATAGCACACACACACTTCGAAAATAAAAACAATTTTGTAAAAGAGATTGCAGCGGAATAATAACACCAAAATTGTTTTTCTCAAGTTATATAAATAATATAACTTGAGGATGCCTCTTAGGCAAGACTTTATCACTTTATAAAAAGAATTACACAAAGCCGAAATGTTCCCTAAGACTAATACAATGTAAGCTCTATGGAACAAGAGATAAAGAACGGAATCCAATCCTAGCCAACACACAACTTTACATCAAGGTAATCAAGTGCGTAATTACAAGAGATGATGGATGAAAAGAACCAAACAAAGAAATCTATCTCTCTATGCTTCGAAGGTGTGTATAATTGGCAAATCTTGGCACATCTTCAAATGAATCCTTCCAAGCATATTTATAGTCTTCAATTGCTTGAAGGCTACTCAAATAAACAGCCTTGGGACTGTCTTGCACGTTGAGGTAGAGTGGGGAGAGTGGTTGGGCTTGTTCCTCACTTCATGCGCCCACTTCCCTAATTTGTAGCAACCGTATGCTTGTTATCCAAGTCCATGCATCAATGCCTTGTACTCTCAAGATTTCTCCATGTTATACTCTCTTTGAATCAGCAATAACTCTTTTTAAATAAGTCTTCACACGTTTTTAATTGTTGTTGATACAAACAAGGCTTGTAGAAATATTATGCGTAAAACGAAATTTATGCATAACTTTCTCTTTTCCAAATTCCTCCACATTTCTAGCTCATTCTCCAATCATATTGCAACCTGAAATATGGACATACACCATAGACTATACAAATTATATTAGCACATGAGTACATAAATTAATAAACAAGAAATGTACAACTATATAAATTCCAGCACAGAAAATCATCTGCGATATCATCTGGCATCTGGAAAATCATCTGCGATATCATCTGCAATTTACACTAACAGTTTCCTTGATTTCGGCTTCGGTGACAGAAGGAGAAGTAGACATTGTGCCGAGCTTTGGCGATGAACCTACATGTGTAGTAACTGTGTTAAACCATGATCGAGTCTCAACAAGTCGGCTGAATAACAGGTATGAAGGCTTGAAGGTTTTGGCCAAAACACGAAAAGACAGAACACTTGTCTCGCACGGGACAAGTAGTCTCGCGCGAGACAACACCACTGGAAGTCACATTTTTTTCTGATTTTAATCCTAATTTTGGTCGGACGGAAAATCCATTTTTGGGGTTTCTAACATTCAAAATCCAAACATAAGGACCTAGGGGTCGAAGTTATCTCAAGTAACATCGAGTTTTGTGCAATAAATTTGGTAAGATTTTTTTTTTAAAGGACAAATCCGAAGGGACAATCATAGGGACAAATCCGAAGCGACAATTTATTGATTTCTTTTCCATGTCTTATTGCACAAAAAACGATATTGACAAGAGATTACAAAGACTCCAAGATCAAACCGACCGGTCATTGAGTGTCCTAAAAAGTAAATCTACATGATATGTGGTTGATGCAGGGTTTACGGCTAGGCTCATTGCGATAATGACAATCTAGGTGGATTGAAAATACGAGGTGGGATGATCAAACTTTGGAGAGACCGGCGATTAGGTGATTACTGTCATCCGTCATTAGTGTGGATCCCGGGTTTTATCAAAGGTATGTAGTGCAATGACAATTATATCATGATGTGCACGTGTGTGAGAGTCCATTCTAGGTGATAGAGTAAGATCGAAAGTTTTTTTTTTGAAAACTAAAAGAAAAACAGATAATAGCCGCACCAAGTGGTTGCCTACGTTTCTCCCAAATTATGAAGACTCAAGTCTTCATAGTTCAACATAATGAGTAGAGAGAGAGAGAGAATTAAATTAATTAATTACAAAGCCCGGGTCAACCGATGACCGGTAAAAATTAAAGTAATCCACTGATGAGAGAGAATAAAAAGATTGATAATACTCAATTGTGCGCAAGTCTAACCCTCTTAATTAACTATCCCCAGCGGAGTCGCCAAACTGTAGCGAATCGATTTTAATGAACACAGAGTCGCCACTTATTATTTATTTAGAAAAACAACAAGAAAAACCTTTTTGATAATTTAAAGTGATTCGAAGGTTCAGGGGTTAATTTATGGGATGGAAAGGTCGTGGAACACCCATTCCACCCAATTCGAAGATTGGTCTTGCCAATTGAGTATTATCAATCCAAACAACATAATAATTAAATAAGAATCAGAAAATCCTAATTAATTTCTTAATTAGGAATGTCGGGTTGTATGCTTCGAGATCACCTCCATGGATTGAAGGGACTCTAGGCTAACCCTTTTGATGGGATTACACTACTCTAAAAGCAATTAGAGGGTTTAAGAATAAGAATATGAAAGTATAGGAGTTTATCTTGTATTCTTGAGTGATTATAATTAATAACCTCGACAGAGGTTCGAGATCTTTGTAGGAAAGATGATAAAAAATGAATTTAGGGAGTATTTGGTTCAGAACGTGGTTCTTGTGTTTTTTTCCTCCCCTCTAAATACAAAGGAGGATCCTTGTATTTATAGGTGGAGAATACTTGATCACCAAGTTAGGAGTCTCAAGTACGGAGGGAATCAAAGACTTTATTTGGAAGAGTTTATTTAGGAATAAAACTCTTAGGAAGGTGCTAGGAGAGTCCAAGATAAGGTAAATCCCGCATTAGGAGAGTAGGGAGTAAGAAAAGAGATTGAGACGGAGAAGGAAAGTGAATCTGCACATTCCGCAGAAGAGATGTCTCACGCGAGACACGTATGTCCCGCGCTGGACTACTAGTCAATTGACTATTATGTCCTCTTCAGTTATTCCGTTAGTCAGTTAGGTCTAAAACTAACAAAGTTAGTTAGAAACTTAACGAAACATGACGAAACTAATATGTTTTCATCAAAACACAAAAGAGAGATGAAGAGTAGTGTAATCATGTAATTATTGGTTCAGAATGGGGTGTCTACAGGCTTACCCTTTTCTGTTTTAACCACTTGAGCAACAAGGATTTGAGATATGAGAGAGGAATAAGGGAGGGACCATTTCTTATAGGGGGACTCACAGTACCCATAAATCTTTTTGAATATAAAATCCCCAAAGTTAATGGCTTTCTTGGTACCCAACATATACATCAAATCTGCATGCACCCTTGTGACAGAGGTTTTGTTGTTCGATGGATAGAGGTTGGCTGTGATGATGAGATGGAGAAATAGTAGAAGGAGGTGTTGGATCCACTACCTAGGTCTTTTGATTTTATGGGCCAAGCTTTTAGCTTCCTATGGGTCAAGGTAGAGGCAATCTCACCATCAGATACCTCACATTCCTCATCAGGCACTTCCTCTAGCCCTAGAAAAGTATTAATGATAGAGGGAGAAAAATATAAATTTACCCCTAACATAAACAGTGAATAACATGGGGTATGCAGGGTTGTTCAGACCTTTTGACAGATTGGCATAAAACTCATGCACAATTATAGGAAATAAGGTCTTAGGGTGATCTTCGGTCATCAAAAGTCCTCTATCCTCAAAAAATGGGACCAACCCTAATCTAGCAAAAGATTCATTATCCCTCTTCATTTCCTTAATCAATTCCTTGTTCACAATTTGCTCATACCTCTCAGAGGCATCTAGAGATAGAAATTTGGAGGATACAGGGATAATAGCAGTAAAGGAGGAAGGAGGAGAGATAGGTTTACCCCTTTTAGATGACTGTCTGGAGGATGTGTGCACATCTGAAGTCACATCTTTTAGAGGAGAAGGTTGTCTTGTTTCTCTTCAGCTTCTATCTCCTCAACAGCCTCTTGGTCTTCTTTTTCTTGTTCTAGTTCCTCTGGCCCCATCTTGAAGTTTTCATCTTCATCTGTGTCATCACTTTCATAACTGGAATCTTCTTCCTCAATAGGATTTTCAGCTTGTGCAAGTTCATCTTGTGCAACTTTCTTTTTCCCTTTTAGAGCCAGTAGTAGATTGGCAAGTGACTCTTCTTCAGTTTCAGCTTGAGAGGGCACCTCCTTTTCAGCCTTAGGCTTCAGACCAGCCTGAATTAGGAGTCATCATCCTCTTCTTCCTCATCACCAAGCAGAATTGAAGTGGACCTGGAAATTTTTGGTGTTTGGCCTTGTCAGCTTCAGATAGATTTCTAGCTCGATGAGATCTTCTCAGCTTTTTGGGAGGAGAGGCCTTGGCCTTTGGTAACTTTCCCTTTGGTGACGGAGGGTGGTGCCTTCCTTTTCTTTGAAACTGGAGAGGTCACCGGAGGAAGAGATGTTATTGGTGGTGAAGATTCACCAGGTGAGGGAATTGGAGATGATGGAGGAGTAGTTATTTTTGTGGGAGGAGATACTTAAGGAGGCTCCATAGTTATGGGATCAGTAGGATAGGGAGCCACCATGGAAGGAGTTACAATGTGTATTTTCTTCGGTGGTTGTAGAACAGAGACAATTGAGGACGGGTGTATATCTTGCCCATATTCATGTGCATCAGACATGCCCACAGAGATTGGTTGCACATCCAAGATCTCTTCCTCAAAATTAAGGTTTGTTGGATCCATCGTTTATGCAAAATTGGTTAAGAAGAGAGAGAAAACAAATATGGTGTGTGTATGTGTGTGAGGGAAATCAGAGCACAAGGAGGGAACACAAATGAGATTTTAAGGGATGAAGTGATGGATGTGAGCCACATTTATACTCATAACTCCCCCTTTCCTTTTCAATTAAGGACTCTTACCTCAGTAGAACCCTAGTTGGCGGCATGATTTGATTGAGTCAGAACGGCCATAAACCCTTGGAATTCACACGGATAACCACCAAAAAATGAGAGATTAAATACAACCAAAATTCTGATTACCTTTTAGGATAATAACAGATCTTTTAGACAAATCCCTTCCACAATTACCCTTTGAAATTGTCCTTACTTTTTCCATGAGAATCTTGGTATACAACTTTCCTTTTTGTAAGAGATATTGAAAATAAAAAAACATGTTAAATCAAAGAATAAATTAGGAATGAAAATAAACAGGAAAATATATTTTTAAAGCACTCTATATGACCTGAGATGATGAATGTTTAGCATGATGCAACACACAGGTGATATAAATAATCTCAATTTCAGATGTGGCATAGGATGTAAGTCACATTTGGGGACACATCTGACTACAAAAAGTCAATGGGCAATAATCTAATCTACACAGCCTCTAGAATGTATCCACCCATTTTTTATTATGGATAAAGTAAATAATTGGAGTAGCTATTACTTTTCTATTTCCCAAAGATAGCCCTTTGTTAATTGATCTTTTCAGGTTTGATTTCAAATTATTATATTGAGAATCACTTGATCACACTGGACTGGCTTAATACATATGAGAGAAGCAACTTTTTCACTTGCTAATAAGGCACCAATTGTGAGATATCTAGAAAGATTATATCAAGTTATCATAAGACAACATGAGCAAGAAATACCCACAATTAAGTAATCAGACATGTCAATTATGTAGGACAAAAAAGTGACCACACTGAGATTTTTTGTGCTAATGCATGATATTTTTGGATTTTTTTCTTTTTTGAGTTAATTAATATAAAGATGTGCCAATGGATGTGTGCACATTTGTGTTCACATCATTAAATATCACACAAGCCAAGAGACTTCCTTATATAGGAAAATCTCACATGATCTAATGCCTTTGTAAATATATCAGCCAATTGATTTTAAGTCCCAACAAATTCCAGACACAGTTTTTTGCTCTACAAAATCCCTTATGAAATGGTGTCTAATATCAAAATGCTTGGTTTTGCAGTGTTGGACAAGGTTCTTTGATATGTCTAAAGTACATCTGTTATCATAGAAAGCAGTGAGAATTGTGCTATTTAACCCATAGTCTTTCGGCATATGGTTTATCCACAAAACCTGTGTGCAACAACTTCCAAGGGCAATATATTCAGCCTCAGCTGTTGATAGGGATACACAATTCTGCTTTCTACTAAACCAAGAAACAAGGTTGTTCCCTAGATAGAAGTAACCCCCTATGGTACTCTTTCTATCATCATTATTGCCTGCCCAATCAGATTCATTATACCCAACCAAGTTAGTGTAAGTATCTTTGGAATAATGCAACCCTAGGTTGGCAGTCTCATTCACATATCTAGTGATCCTTTTCAAGTCCTTAAGATGGGAAACCTTTGGGTTTGCATGATACCTAGCATAGAGATATACACTATGTATGATGTCATGTCTACTGGCAGTGAGGCATAACAAACTACCTATCATGCTTCTGTACACTGTTTGATCCACATTTTGACCATCAGTGTCATGACTATGCCTTTGGGATGATCCCATTGGAGTTTTAAGGTGAGAGGAGTGTTCAAGTTTTCACAGGGTTCTTAGCATACTTGGATTGGGAGATGAACATTACTTCCTTGAACTGTTTGATCTGTAAACCTAGAAAGTAGTTCAACTCTCCTGTCATACTCATCTCAAATGTGGAGGTCATGCTTTCCACAAATGCAGTCAATATGATGTCTGAATTGGATCCAAACACTATTTCATCTATATAGATTTGATCCACAATAATTTCCCTTTTATCTCTTCTTACAAACAAGGTCTTATCTACCTCACCTTTCTTGAACCCTAGGTGAAGTAAGTGATCAGTCAACCTACCATACCAATCTCTCGGGGCTTGTTTCAGTGCATACATAGTCTTTTTCAGTTTGTATACATGGTTAGGGTATTCATGATCCTTAAAACCCTTAGGTTGTTCTACATAGGCCTCTTCATTCAATACCTCATTCAAAAAGACATTCTTAACATCCATATGATGAAGAGTCAACTTAAAGTAGCAAGCTATGGCCAACAAGAGTCTTATGGACTCAATTATGGCAACAGGGGCAAAAGTTTTCTCAAAGTCAACCCTTCAACTTGAGTATGCCCTTGAGCCATAAGTCTGGCTTTATTCCTAGTGATTACCCCTTTTTCATCAGTTTTGTTTTTGAAAATCTATTTTGTACCTATGACATTCCCATGAGAGGTCCAGACATCATTTTTCTCAAACTTGCATGGCTAAAATCAAGTCCTCATCTTTTAAAGTCTTGTTTATGTTTTTAGACTCTATGTTTGAAACATAACAACAATAACTTACCTTGGAGAAGGCAAATGACCAGCTTCACAACCCAGCTAGCTCCCTGTAATTTACCTTTCCCTTTTATATGTTCATCACATGATCATGCACATCTCCCACCACTTGTGAAGTGGGATGGTTTTCTGGATTCTGGATGAAATATCCCTTGATCTGTCCACACATCCATCCTTATCAGCTTCTGAATTGTCTTTCTTTTCAGAATCAAAGGAACTGTCCTCCGATTCAAATGTGCGGGAGGATGTGGGGACATATGTGGGTGTGGATGTGGTTACAGATGTATCCACATCCTTAGTCACATCATTCTCTGCTTTAGCATTTACTTCTGTCTGAATATCCTACTTATTATTGGTTTGCACCACTGCTTCTGTGTCTGTAACTTTTCAATCCAGCAAGCAACCTGAAACATCATCCTCATCAGTTTTGAGGTTAAGGTCAAGTGAATCATCAAATACCACATTAGCATATTCCACAATAGTCTTTGTTTTAGGTTAAATACCCTATAAGCTCTACTATTAGTGGAGTAACCCATGAATATTGCTTTATTACTCTTGGAATCAAACTTAGACAAGTATTTCCTATCATTAAGGATGTAACAGATACAACCAAATACATGAAAATATTTTAGAGTAGGTTTCTTGCCAAGAAGGATTTGATAGGGTGTCATAGTGCTCTCAAGTCTGAGGAACACCCTATTACCAATGTGACAGACAGTATTCAAGGCTTCTACCTAAAACTTATTGGCAGGTTTTTAGAACTTAACATAACCCTAGCCATTTTCTCTAGGGTTCTGTTCTTCCTTTCTGCAACTCCATTATGTTGAGGAGTTATAGGAGCATAGAATCCATGAGTGATTCTCTTAGAGTTACAGAAGGCAGTAAACATGGAGTTTTCATATTCAGTGTCATGGTCAGATCTAATCCTTACAGCCTTAAGACCATACAAATTTCTGACCCTCTTATACTAGTTTTTGAATTCACTAATGGTCTCAGACTTCTCTCTTAAAAACATCACCCAGGTGTACCTGTCATCAACACATACAAAAGTGTACTTCTTCCTACCAAAACTTTCTACCTCTATGGGACCCATCAAGTTAGTGTGTATGAGTTCTAGAAACCTAGATGTGGAGCATAGTTGAACCTTCTTATGTGAATACTTGGTTTGCTCTCCCTTTTGACAAGAACCACAAACATCTCTGTTCTTAAAATTCAATTTTTGGAGGTCCTTTACAGCTTCAAACCTTTGGAGTTCCTCCAATTTTCTGCTGCTAGTGTGCTCTAGTTTTTTGTACCACAGATTGACATCATTCACTTTAGTGCTTAGGCAAGACAAATTGTCACCAGACTAGTAACAATTATCAGCAGATCTAGGACTGTAAACACACATTTGTTAGACTTGTCAAACACCTCACATAAATGTTTATCAAACTTCTTATGGAGGTCATCATCACACAATTGGCTAATACTTATCAGGTTTGCCTTAAGGCCTTCTACATGGTAGATATTATGAAGTTTTGGGAGACCCTTAACATCTAGAGTCCCCTTCCCAATGATATTTCCTTGTGCACCACCACCAAAGTTCACCTTTCCCCAATTGATTGACTTATATTCAGTTAAGGCATCCTGATTCCCAGTCATATGCTTAGAACACCCACTGTCAAAATACCAGGAACCAGTGACACTACTCTTGAGGGAAGAGTAGACTAAATTGCAGGTAGCACTAGGTTTTGCTACCTATTTGATTTCAATTTTTTGGTGCACTTGTTGTTGTGTACTTGGATGTGTGCCGGGATGTGTACACATCCTGTCATACATCCGAGATTGGTTCACACAACCAGCCTTTTTATCAACTTTTAACTTGTAACAAAAGGGACGAATATGCCTATTAGCAAAGCAATAGTGACAGATGTAATGTCTTCTCCTTGGCCTTTTAGCACTCAAAATGGGTTTCACATCAGATTTTGAAAGCTCACTTTCCTCTTTTACAAATTTGATTTTTTCAAACCCAATACCAGTTTTTCCAGTTTTACCAAGAGCTAAAGCTTCATCAAATTTCATTTTCCCAGTATTTAACTTGGTTACCTTCAGCTTTTTCAAAATTAGTTTTGACTTTTTCAAGTTCAACCTCTTTCTTGGTTACCAAAATTTCAAGTTTAGCAATAGCATCTTTTTTATCATCATTTTTTTTGAAAGTCTTGCATTCTCAGTTTCATAAGCAGATAGTTTATCAGAAAGAATTTTATTTACATTGGCCATTACCTCAATTTTGTCCATTCTTTAATTCCAATCAGTATGTAGCTCTCTGTAAGTCTCAAAGAGTTCTTCATAGGGAATATCTATTCATTCATCATCTGAATCTCCTTTTATGAAAAAACAGTTGAGAGTCGGATTAGATGTATCTTAAGATGTGTACATGGATATGACCACATCTAAGTCCACATCCACATTCTCCTCAGAATCTCTTTCTTCTATTCCTGCAAAGTGAGCATTACAACAAGAATGGCAGTCCATCATAGATATATTAGCTACTTCCTTTTCATCCTCACTATCACTTGGGGAAGCAATCAAGCTCATCCCTTTTTCTTAAGTGTGTTATCACAGTAATTAGCATAGTGGCCAAAGCCACGAAAAGCTCTACATTGCACAGATTTAGAGGATTTCTTATTCTCTAGATTAGGCCTTTTGAACCCATTCTCACTATTGACTTTAGGTCTTTCAACACTTGGAGCAGGTATGTTGGAAAACTTGCGCATTCTCTTATTTTTCAGCATGGAACTGAACATTTTAGAGATAAGGGTTAAATCATCATCCTCAAGACTTGATTTGTCAATCTATGAGGAGAGCTCAACCAGTTCTTTTGGAACATCTGCAGAGCTTTTGAGGGCAAGACTTATTGCCTTGTTCTTTTTCTGAGCTCCAAGATTCAGCTCAAATACAGTTAAAATGCCAACAATCTTGTCTAATCCTACAGTATTTGTGTCACTAGTTTCCTTTATGACAACCACTTTAATATTGAACCTTTCAGGTAAGGTGCTCAAGATTTTGCTTACAAGTCTGGCATTTGAAATAGGCTCACCAAGACTGGTGCATTCATTTGAAATCTCATGAATCTTAGAAGCATAGCATACAATATATTATGTCTCTTCCATTCTTAGTATTTCAAATCTATCCATTAAGATCATATGTCTAGTGGATTTTACTTCTGGAATCCCTTCACATTGCATTTGTAAGATATCCCAAGCATTTTTAGCAATATACTCATTAGTGATAAGCTTGTACTTATTTCTAGAAACATGCCTATAAATAGCACCCATGGATTTAGAGTTATAATTTGCAGAGGTGATTTCATCAAGACTCCAACTTTCCTCATGTTTTATTTTAAATATTGATTCACCAACACCTGATACAGGCTTCTTCTCCACAGTGTGAGCTTGCCAAGCAACAAGTATACACATTCATGCTCTTTCATCAATTGATTTGATGTAGTTACGCATTTTAGACTTTCAAAAAGAATAATTGGTATCATCCAAGACTGGAGGTTTATTTTGATGATTTTGACATTCCATTATGACTACACTTTTTGGATCAACACTCAGTAATGTCAAGAGTTGGCTCTGATACCAATTGAAAGTTTAGTGTATTTAGAAAATCAGTTTCAACAGAAAAGACTAAATATGAGTACAGATGTGAGTTACATCTGTTTACACATCCGAAAATATGCAGCGGAATAAAAGTAAGAACACAAAAAATTAAACGTTTACTGGTTCTGACCCATCAAACAAGGCTTTAAGCCTAAAAATGTTTTCACTATTAAAAATCTATATTACAGACTTAAACAATGATAAGTGAAATAAAAAGATAAAAATACTAAAGCAATTACTAAACAACTTCTAAATTAAAAACAATATTCCTTTGTCAAGGGAAGCATATTCTAAACAGAAGAAAAACAAAGAATTTGAATGAAATATAGATGTGAGTTCATATGTAAGTCACAACTGAACTCACAACCTAAAAGGTTATCTCGAATCCGTGAATAATAAAGTGTTTTATCTTTCAAAGAATTCTTGATGCTTGTCCTTCTCTTATGCCGTGAATTTTGTATTTATAAGACCTTTGAGAATTACTTCAATCAATCGAACTATTTCTTATTTGAAGCAATCCAAATATTACAAGAAAACAAAATATTGATACTAATAAGGAAAGAAATTTGTTAGCAACATTCTTTAAATCTTTGATAGAAAAGTCAAAAATCTAAATCTTTGATACTAATAAGAAAACACAATATATTTAAATAAATAAAAGATATGTACAAATATTAACAATATTCTTTTTCATATATGATTCAAAATCTTTAATAGAAAAGTCAAAAATCTACTTACCAAATATATCAATTGATTTTAAATTAGGAAAATCAATATTTTCTAAAAATCTCACTCCTTCTTTCCTTCAAATTCAAAGACAAAAATGAAAAAAAAAAAAAAAAAAAGGAAAGCTCGACTTATGATAGGACACAATGACGGGAAAATTACATGACCAAACATATGTAAATTAGATATTTAATGGGCCATTTATCACAAACTATTTTTTAAAAAAAATAGATATAACAAAAAAAAAATACACAATTTGAACACTACAAAAAACTCTTTACATATTTCAAAAAAAAAAAATTTTATTTTTTTTATGCATTTATCAATTATAAATGCATTTATCAGTTATAAATGTATTTATCAGTTGTTTAACGAAGCACAAATACCCTTTAAAAAGCTGATAAATGATTTTTCAATTATAAACAACCAATAAATGTATTTATCAATTATTTTAACTGAAAAGAAAAAAGAAAAGGCAAACAAATTTTTGGAGCAAGTCGAGTAATATTCAATTAGACATTTTTTGGAGAGTAACAATTTTTTAATAAGCTGGAGCAAGTGGAATAATACTCTCCTTTCTCAATTTCATTTCAAATTACACAAAATATTTCATGCATCGGGTTGTGTGATGTATTTTTAAGTAGAAAAAATCAAAATTAAAATTAAAATCAAAATATGTGTAATTTGAAATGAAAGTTTTTACTTTCATTTTAAAATTCTTATCTTGTTTTACTATTGCCTACCAACTTTATTTATTTTACTCCCTCCATCCTATTCAAAAGGACACTTTTGATCAATATAAGTTAATTTTGATTCAAACATAAATACAAATTTAATCATCTTATTGAAATTCAAAAAAATGTTATTTATAAACCATTTAATTATTTATCAATAATAATTTTTAAAATTTTAATAAGATGATTAAATTTATATTTATGTTTGGATCAAAGTTTCCTACCAAAAATGATCTTTTGGGAACGGGACGGAGGGAGTACTTAATATTCATATATATAAAGTCTAACTAAAAACTTTTTGTACTTGGAACGGAGAAAGTATTTATTTCTGCTTAATTTAATTAACACTTTTAGGGTTCGGTCCCGAGTTTTATTTATGAAGGAGAGGAAAGGAAATGAGAGGAAATGGATGCCTCATTTCTCTCCCCTCCAATCCCCCCACATTTGGGGGATTAGAGAGGAGGGAAATGAAGCCTTCATTTTTCCCATTTCCTTTCCTTTCCTCCCTTAAATAAAACTCAGAAGCACACCAAGAAAGGAAATCATCTTCATTTTCTCTCATTTCCTTCCCTCTCCTCCGTAAACAAAACTCTGGAGCGGACCCTTAGACTATCCCCATCAGTGACCCCGACCCAACCCAATCTCAAATAAAATATTAATTTCTCTCACTTCCATATACACAACCCCAACCTTATATAATTTATACTCCCATCAGTGACCCAACCCAACCTAACCCATCCCAACCTTTTAAAAATAAAATATTTATTTTTTCTTTACTTTAACTTATCTAAAATACTTATCATTTTATTTTTTAAAATAATGATGTATTAGTAATAATAATTTTAAAATTACCCGTACAATTATTAAAAAAAATTACCCATACAATTATATAAAAAAAAATTTGATATATTTTTTATTTTATATAATTATATAAAATATATTAATTTTAAAAATATATTTATATAAACACAAAATCAAAATAATTTGATAAAAAAAAAAAAAGAGGTGACCCAACCGGGGCCAACCTCAGGTCGGCTTTTTTTTTTTTTTTTTTTGTCGACTCTCACAAGGAAGTCACCGATGGGATGGTCTTAGATCACTTTTAATATACACGAGGCAAAGCAAAGCGTCCCTCAAATTCTTGAGGTCAACCGTCTTTAGTTGGTTCAGTTAATCCCCAACCCAGCATTCCAAATAGCTCTTCCGACCCACATTGGCTCTCAATTTCTCCCAAATTTCTCTACTTTTGGGGGGTTTCAAGATCTACATGTAAACCAATCATTGCAGGTAATCAATTTTATGTATTTCTTGACAAATATTTGAATTGGGCGTTTATTTCTTCAATTGAGTTTGAAAAATAATGTTGTATCCATGTATATTACTCCTTCCGTCCCAAAATGTTTGTCTCATCATTTGATTTTTTTGTTGAACTTTTACCACAAATATATGACAATTTAATTATGTTCATGAAATTTTAAAAATTCCTATTGATTCACCATTAATAATATTATCAACAACAACTTTTAGAATTTCATGAACATGATTAATCTCTCGTAAATTTGTGGTTAAAGTTCAACAAAAAAGTCAAATGGGACAAACATTTTGGGACGGAGGGAGTACTTTTTTTGTTGATCCTGTGTTGATTTGGACTGTATGTGTTTTGAGGTTTATGGGGATGAGATTCTTATCTGTTGATGAAATCCCAGTTGGGTTCTCATAGTAAATCCAGTTCAGTACAGTAATTTGGGATTAATTTGAAATTGTAGCTTTTGTATCATAAGTAATACAATGGGTAGAAGACATGCATATGGGTGTTTGTTATTCAAATGAATGTTGGCATTTCTGTGCTTTAAGCTAAGTAACCAATATGTTGGATTTCTTTGAAGAATTGTTATCGGGGATTTTAATTTCATTTGATTGCTACCGTACACTTGTCCTATGTAAATTATGTAACCAATTAATATATACTTGTATCTGATTTGTAAACGGACATGGGGACATTTGTTTTTCAATCAGCCAAGGCAGTTAGCTATCCCGTTATATGCAAGAACTAGATTGCACTCCCTCAATTTGTTAACGTTGACTTGGGACAACACCACATCTTGGTCCGCATAGTAAGTTTTTTGATTTATGGATGTGTTGAATCTAGCTAAGAACGCAAAGAATCCATTTTCTGAATTTTATGGTTACGTATGAATTTATTTTGAGTATATCTGTGTTTTGATTTGATAGTTTGATTTGATAGCAGCAAAACTGTTACATTTAAGATGGCTGCAAGGAAGCCTGGTGTGATTGCGTTATTTGATGTTGATGACACTCTTACAGCCCCGAGGAAGGTATAGCAAGTTCCCTTATTTTTCATTTGAACGATTTCCTATATCCTGTTAATTTTGTGCACAAGAACTACATCAACTTTTATTGTCAAGTTATGTTTTTGAAAGCAGCTCATAGCCTAAATATTATTCATGTGACCCCCCAATTTATGATTTATCTCTATTTTTGGTTGATACCTAAAAAAATTCTAGAAAGTCAATTTCGGTTAGACTTATTCTCTATTAAGGAAAGGCACACACACACACTCTCTCTCTATACACACACACATATGTATGTGTGTGTATTTGAAACTCCTTATGTCTCATGCGTTTCTATTCTTAAAATTTTCCCCTACCGAAATGAGTGTCATGTTTTCCATGAATTACTATATTCACATTTACTATTTATCATGTCTAGATGTCCTAGTGTGCACTAGTAATGCTATAATGTGGATACAAAGGGTATGCATATATATGTGCTAGTAAACTGTTTAAAAGTCATTCTCTTTAATTTGTGGAAAACGGGTAATACAAAATAAGTGCATGTTTGAATTTATAATCTCAATATATTTAGGAATAAATCTTTTGATTAAATTTCTATGTTGAGACTGTATGTACATGCTGTGGCAGAATGTTTTATCGAATGTTCTCTCCTCAAATATCAGGTGATTACTCCAAAGATGTTAGAACTCATGCGGGAACTTCGAAAGGTACGTAAAGTTATACTCCCTCTGTCTCAAAATGTTCTTCCCACTTTTTTTTTTGTTAATGCAAAAGTACTTTGTTTATTAAGTTAATTTTATTATCATAATGAATTTTTTAAACTTGTTATTGATCACACCATTATAAATAATATCAATAACCTTGACCTGCACGATCGTGCAACTCAATTTGGCATGGTCGTGCCCTTTAGTCTGCACGGTCGTGTTCACTCGGATATGGCAAACAGTCCGACACGATCGTGCGTTGAAGCTGGCACGATCGTCCAACTTCTTCACGGTCATGCCAAAATCAGCACGGTCATGCCACCACTCAAAATCCCTGGAATTACATATTTGTTTGTCTTGACCCATGATTATGCGTCCCCAATCCTCAAATGCATAAAATCTAACAAATCTCCACCTTGACTTTGAGCTCTGTGAGTACCCCGACCCGAACTCGTGTTTTTGGGTCCGCTCTCCATGATTGGCATTAATTTTGGGCTCATATTATTTGCTAAAAAGCATTTTGAACCTAAAATAATCCATTCATTCCTTGATCCATTGGGCCTGCCTTCCTGCGGCCCAAGTTGTCACAAAGATGACCGGTGTCGTCCGACACAGGACGACCCCAAGGCGGTGGAAACTCTCTGTCGTCCGACATGGGACCTCCCATCAGCATGCCTATAAATAAAGGGCATGACTGATCATTTTAGGAGGACTTTTGGGAAGTAAGGAAACTCTGTCAAAATAGAGGCTCACCTTCTCTCTCTCTCACCTACACTCACCTTCCTCCTCATACATGCACACATCCAAGCCAAGATCCAAAGAAAGACTTCCTTGGTTGGTGTTTTGAAGGGGTAAACACCATACTATTGGTGCCTTTACCTTGTGGACTACAATAGGTAGCCACTAAACCCTCTCTCTCTCTCTCTGATTAACTCTTGCATATTCATCTATATCATCTTGCATGCTTACATGTCTTGATATTATGTGAAATATTTGGGATTTTGCATGATAAAGGTGGTGGAGGTGTGAATCTTCCATATTCACTTCTCCCTACCTCAGATCTGAACATTTGGTGACCTTAGCACCATTAAAGTTTGCATCTTGATTAGCTTCCTTTGAGTTAGGAGGAGATGGCTACATGATAATGGCCATAGATATGTGATTTATCACATTTGGCCATTAAAGCCATGTGATCCTCCCATAATACTCACGTAATGCTATTATTCTTCTGTTTTCAGTTAGTAATATAGCTTAGTTATGTATTGAGAACAAGGTGGGATCAATCTAACTGAAGGGCACTGAAACAGGCTGCCTATGTCGGACGACACAGGACCCCTCAAAGGATCCTGTGTCATACGACATAGAGTTTCCAGAAAGCTGTCTGGCTTTCAAGGACTTCAGATCTACTCAGATTGGTTCCCTTTGTGACTCAAAGCTTGTTCAAGTAGTTTTAGTTCATTTACCACTACTTAGGGAGCCTAAGGTCTGTTTGGGTGCAATAGATCGATGGGGGCGGTTTGTCATATGACATGGATAGTCTTGGGTGTCCTATGTCATATGACATCCGTATCATTAAAAGTCAATCTTGGCTTTGCTCACTCCAATCAACCCCAAACTGGTCTTAGACCCTGAATAGTGTCTCTTTAGTTAAAATAATTTTGTTCCAGTTCCAGAGTAGCTTTAGTGTTGTAAGAGATAATCTGACCAGGAGACCTTATGTCGTCCGACATCCCTCTCTGAGGAAGTCCTGTGTCGGACGACATCCAAGCTTCCTGAGCAGACTGTCTCATCCTCTGCCTTGTAATGCAAGTCTCCGTTTGTAAGGGTGTGGCCCCCTGTCATGGCTCACAAGTTGTATCCATTCTGAATACCATTAATGAAATCCAAGTTTGCATGCCTTGTTTGTTGACACAAATCGCACACACTTTTGAATGTTTATAATTGTCCATTGTTTGATTGAAAGTCTCGAAAGAGGCGATGTGGGTGAGTTCATTATTCTCTTCCCACATCGTAACTTGACCCCCGAACCCAAATTCTCTTTAAAAAAGGTTTTTCAATGTTTTCCTTTAAAAACGGCGTGGCGACTCCCAAAACTCAAAATTTTAAAAGATAAATAAGCAAACTAAAAAGTTGTTTTTTCGGAGGGCGTTCATTTCAAGCTCCCAAATCAATGAACGGAACTCCCCCTCTGCCTCAGATGCTGTCTAACAGATGCGAATATTTAGCAAGTCCAAACAATGTTGGAACTTGCTAACCGGAACGGACTTCGTGAACGTGTCAGCAGGATTGTCCACCATACCCACTTTCTTCACTTTAATCTGCTTCTCACTTCTTAGAAAATGATACCTCACATCTATGTGCTTGGTCCTTTCGTGATAAACTTGATCCTTGGCCAAACATGTTGTATTCAAACTGTCACAAAATATTGTAACATGATCCTGATGTAATCCGAGGTCGCTGATCAAACCCTTTAGATATATTCCCTCCTTAGCAGCTTCTGTCAATGTCATGTACTCCGCTTTTGTAGTCGACAAAGTCACTGTAGATTGCAAAGTAGCCTTAAACTTCCAACTGACAACTGACCCACCAACAGTAAATATGTACCCGGTTATAGATCTACTCGTATCAACATTCCCAGAGTAGTATGAATCACAATAACCCTCAACTGCACATACTGTACAACCTCCATAAATGAGACCAACATCAGACGTACCCCTAAGGTACCTGGAGATCCTTTTCACTGTCTGCCAATGTCTCTTATCATTATTCCCCATGAACCTACTAATAACACTAGTATCATGTGCAAGATCCATCTTGTCTCATCATGCGTACGGCAGGCGGACTACGAACATGTATTTGCTTCCTTGAAAATGGTTGGCTCCGTAGGGTCGGGCTGCATTTCCTCAGCAACCTAAAGTGAATAAGACATCGTGTATTCAAAACCATACCTCTCAGGAGAATTCCCGAAATTAGCTTGTCTAGACCTTCCTTGAGCCAACCCATGTTCTTCGGGAAGGAATAGGTGATGAGCTGTCTGGTGCTTCCGTTTCTGTTGGTAGATTCTGATTAACATCTGACTGTGGACTGCTCAATTATGTAGTATCTTGTAGCTCTACTTGTTTATCAACACTACCAATACTTGGTACAATCACAGATCTCATAATAGGATTAAGCACATAATTTTCATCAAATACAACATTCCTGCTTAAAATCACCCTACCATCTGATGGAGACCAAATTTGGTATCCCTTGACACCATCTCCATAACCCATGAAAACTCCTTTTCTGGTATTCGGTTCTAACTTCTCATCGTCCACATGATATAGGCAGTACAACCAAAAGCTCTAGAATAATCAACAGGTTTACCTGACCATACCTGAATGGGAACTTTGAGGTTGATATCTGTGTGAGGTTCGCGATTTTTCAAGTAACATGTTATGTCTTGTATACACCCGAAGCTGTTTAGGCACCCTGTATTGGAGAGCATGCGCCTTGCTCAGCTGACTACGTGCGATTCGTGCGTTACTGCGACACCATTCTGTGGGTGCGCCTGATAGTGAGATGTCTAAACATCTCCACTTCTTTACAGAACTTATCGAACTCAGTAATGCAAAACTCCAATCCATTATCTGTCCGGAGTTTCTTGATCTTTTTGCCACAATGAAGACCATAATTCGTCAGTGTATGCATCTTTGTGGTGCTCGTGTGCCCAAGCCTAATATGCCACAACTTTGTCATATCCTCCTTGACCGCACAGATGATCGTCCCAACCGGCCGAGAAAGCATTCTTACCTTGGAGGAAACACAAGGAGCCCCGCTTAAGGCCTCTCGGGAATCGCCCTTGAGACAACTGCGAAACCTGGCTTGCTCCACATTTACCTTTGAAAATGTACCCTTTGCTGTATAGTTTACTAGGAGAAATCATAATCTTTGTCATAAATGGAATGTGTCTCACATCGTTCAAACTGCAGAACTTACCATCATGAGTCGTCAGATTGATAGAGCCAATACCAACTACCTTGCGAGTAACACTATAGGCCATATGAATATAACCCCCATCTACCTGCTCATAAGTTGTTAACCACTGTCTCCTTGGACTAATATGGTAAGAAGCTCCAGAGTCAAGAATCAACGCATTTAACTGTCGTGCAAATTCTTTTGTTACTAGAGCATAATCCTCATCATAACCGCACTGCAGCAACATTAGCTTCAGAACGGATAGGAGGCTCGCTTTGCTTCTTCTTAGGACAATCGGTATTTCAATATCCCTTTTCCTTGCAATAGTTACAAATATCCCCAGGATTCAGACCCTTTTTGGCAGAAACTTTCTTCTTTACTGCCAGAACCCTTGTTACCTTCCGCAACTAAACCTGATGATTTGTTTTATGTACTACTATTACCACTTGACATTTGACGCAACACTTTAGCCTTGAGCGAAGTTTTCACCTCCTCTAGAGTGATCGTCTTTTTACCATTGATATAGAGTCAACATAGTGCTCGAATGATAAAGACAATGAAACAAGAAGCATTAATGCGTCATCCTCATCCGCAACACGAAGTTCAAGTAATAAATATGTAAATCTATCTAGGTGATCCCTAATGGGCGTACCTTCCTTCATTCAAAGAGAATCCAACTTTTGTTTCAGACTTAGCTTGTTGGCCAATGATCGTGTTAGAAACATATTTTCCAACGTAAGCCCTGATAACACCTCCCGAGAATCGATGTATACGCAATATATGCTAGAAATTCATCATCCAGACACCTTATGATTTTAGAGTGGGCTCTCTCGTCTAGCGCGATCATATCTGCTGTATTCCTTCTCAGTTGCCTTCGCGTCCTTCTCCGAACTTTCTGTTGTTGCAGTCGCAACAACACCTGTGGGAACGGCTTCTGCTTTGCTCTTTAGATCCTAACGACCCCTGATTGAAGCAGCTTGCTGTAGCCCGAGCCACTTGTCTCTCAACAGGGCTTTCATATTGATTTGCCAAAGACTAAAACTATTTTTCCCATCGAACTTGTCAATTGGTGATTCTATTTCTGATCCCATCTTCTTATGCAGCGGCATACCCCTAAACCTTTTTCAACCAACCAATTCTGATAATAGTTTGTTTGTAGAACATAGTCAATAGAAAAGCAATCACATGCTTAGCGACGATATACGTGATTCGCAGCGTGGCTACGTACACGGGCAGAGAGAGAGAATATTATTATCACTTGAGAAATTACAAATTACATTCTCTAAATATGTTGCACGAATTCTTGATCAAAATAAATCTTGACTGTTCAAACCATAATCTAGAGAAAACAGATGAGCAACTGAACTTCTGAACCCTAGAATTATAGATCTCTGTCACACTAGAATTATTTCTGATTGTTAGGGGATAAAGGAGTATTTATACAACCCTATTTCTAACCTACGGGGTTTCTAATCTGCTTTGAAATCCAGTAGGCCCAGAAGCCCGACACGCGACGGCGTAGTCGTGCCTTGCATGCTACACGCATGTCGACTCAGGTGGCACGGTAGTGCCCTTTGGTCTGCACGGTCGTGTCCGCTCAGATCTGGTAAACACTGTCTTGCACGATCGTGTGTTGAAGCTGGCATGGTCATGCCACTGCTCAAAATCACAGGAATTACATATTTGCTTGTATTGACCCACGATTTGGCGTCCCCAATCCTCAAAGGCATCAAACCCAACACTTTCAAACTGGATAATGTAAAAAATTGATGTCATTACTGTTACCGAAAATATTTTAAAAATTATAAATAATTCAAAATTAATTATTTCTTGAAAATGGGAAAATAGAAGAAGATGAAGAGACAGAAAATAAAGTAAGATAAAATTATTAACCGGGACGCAAGTCAAGTGTTGTGAAACACAATCTCCGTAATAAGAATTTGCCCCGCACTGGTGCTGACGGATTAGTGGCAATCCTCTCGTAAAATAAAACGACTTTTTGACTCTTGATGGAAGCACTTCAAATCAAGAAACCTACGAACTAACGGTGTTTGGAATTTCTGAACTTCGAACGAGGAAGAATGCTTCAATATGCTCTAATTAACAGATATCTCTAATGCTTTGGATAATGGAATGAATGGCCCGACATTACGTTTGTTTATAGTTTTCAAAAGTTGTGGTGCCCATGCTCGGATGGATGCAGACGGGGATCCCGATCTGATCTGATCGAGGCATCGGGATTGAGCGGAGCGGCAAACACCCGTTCGAGGAGACGCGGATCCTCCATCAGGCAACCCGTGTCCGTTCGAATGGTTACATCCGCCCATTGGACCTATTCGGCCCGATCATGCGCCGCGTACCTATTCGGCCCGATTCGCGGCCGCCCGCTCAGGCGTCCGTAGGGCCGAACCGAAACCACTCAATGCACCCAGAGCACTTTGGTTCGGCCACAAGTTGAACCATCTAGCTGGGTGAGCTGGACAAAACTTTAAGTCTCCTTAGCTCCTATCGACGATGCGGTCGTGCGAATTGCAAAGTGTGCCCTAAAGTGTCCAATGTGCCCTTTTCGCGCTTTGCGGGCTCGAACTCGGATGGTGCTTCGCTTCATCCTCGTGGTTCGAATTTGAGCTAGTCCAAAACTAGCACAATTGGGTCACTATTTGCATAGCTAGCCCAATGAACCAGGTTGCATGGTAGGTGGATAACACTTGATTGTTATCTCATTAAAGTGGATGAGTTTATAAACTCTCCTAATTTGTGCTTTCTAGGCAATGTGGGATATGACTTTCCATATTCTCAAAACTCTTCATAAACCCATTATAAATTGTATAGTTTGAGCATTAATTTCTCATTCACCACCTACTTTGTGCTTTCTTGACAATGTGGGATATGAATTTCCATATTCACAAAACTATTCATAAACCCATTATAAATTGCATAGTTTGAGTATTAATTTCTCATTCACCACAATTTGGTTTTGAGAAAATAAATACATCACATTAATCTACTCCAAATGCAGATTACAAATATGCAATCTATTTTCATTTATATAAGATGAAATTACATTTAATTTTTGGTCAAATATTAGTTAAACCCAATAAATAGAACCAAATTCCAACAATCTCCCACATGAATGACAATTAATGCGTGCATGTATGCAAAATCGTTCAGAAATTCCGGCGAACTGTTATTGCATCAGAATCGGTAGCTTGTGGCCTTTAACCTTTCTTATTGAGATACTATCGGATATACTAGTCGTTTAGTAGCGTGATGATTTGAACCAACCGACTGTTTAGTGTATATCGAGACAATAGTATTTACACAATAATATTTCTAACACTTTTTGTTCTCACATTTTTGTCAATTTCGGCCCTGGACCGTTTCTCATTAATAAACGTTTCATTTAGAAGCGGCCCTTATTACTTCTCACTTATATATGTGATCTTCTATAAAGAGTATCCTACTACTCCACCACGCAGGTATAAGAATCATTAAAAGTTAAATAACTTACCCTCACCACTGTTGTAGGCACATACACTTGGATGTTTTAGGAATGAGTATGAAACATGTTCAAGTGTTTCTACTGAACTTTTAAAACTTAGTTGTCTCTTTGAACCAAGGTCTTGGGATCTCCAATTTTTAAGGTTGAGTGTCCGCTAAGAAAGTTCTTTTGTTGTGACTTTTAAACTCATTCCTCCTAACAACTTAAACATTTGATCTCTGTTTATACCTTTTGTAAGTGGATCCGCTAGATTATCATTTGACTTCAAATAGTCAACCGTGATAATTCCATTTAAGATCAATTGTCTGATGGTATTATGTCTATGACGAATGTGTCTAGACTTACCATTATACATACTGCTATGTGCCCTTTCTATTGCTGACTGACTATCACAATGTATAGGTACAACAGGCACAAGTTTATTCCAACAAGGAATATCTTCCAAAAGATTTTTGAACCACTCAGCTTCTTCTCCAGCTTTGTCTAGGGCTATAAACTTATATTCCATCGTAGATCGAGCTATACATGTTTGTTTGGAAGATTTCCATGACACTGCTCCTCCACCTATTGTGAAAATATATCCACTTGTAGATTTGAAGTCTTTTGTATCTGATATCCAGTTAGCGTCACAATATCTTTCTAATACTGTCGGATATCTTCTATAAAGTATCTCATAATTCATTGTAAACTTTAGATACCTTAATACTCTTGTTAAGGTTTTCCAATGATACTTACTGGGATTACTTATGAACCTGCTTAGTTTGCTCATTGAATATGCGATGTCTGGACGTGTACAATTTGTTAAGTACATTAGACTTCCAATTATCCTAGCATATTCCAGTTGAGAAACTGGTTCACTTATATTTTTGACTAAGTGTAGATTCAAATCTACTGGATTCTTAGCCGAAGGACTATTTTTGGCATTGAATTTTCGAAGAACATTTTCAAGATAATGAGATTGTGATAGGATTATTCCTTCTGATGTTTTAGAAATTTTTATTCCTAATATAACATCATCTAATCCCATATCTTTCATGTAAAAATGTTTCTTTAGCATGACTTTAGTATTCATGATCAATTCATGAGTACTTCCCATTATTAACATGTCGTCTACAAAGGGCAAACCCTGGTGCGCCAAGCGCTCCCCGCCAAGCGGGGGTTGGGAGAGGGAACCATTTGCTAGAGCCTTTCCCTGACAATTGCCAAGAGGCTGTTCGCCAAGGTTCGAACCCGTGACCTTATGGTCACCAAAGGAGCAACTTAACCGTTGCGCCAAGGCTCGCCCTCAACATGTCGTCTACATAAAGACAAACAATTATAAATGAGTCAGATGTTCCTTTAATGTATACACACTTGTCACATTCATTTATCTTGAATCCATTTGACAACATCGCGGTCAAACTTCTCATGCCATTGTTTAGGTGCTTGTTTTAGTCCGTACAGTGACTTTACAAGTTTACACACCTTTTGCTATTTTCCAGGAGCTACGAACCCTTCGGGTTGTTCCATGTATATCTCTCTTCCAATTCTCCATTCAAGAAAGTTGTCTTTACATCCATTTTATGTATCTCAAGGTTATGCAATGCAGCAATGGCAATGAGAACACGAATGGGCGTGATCCTTGTAATAGGAGAATATGTATCAAAGAAATCAATATCCTTCCTTTTGTTTAAACCCTTTGGCTACCAATCGGGCTTTAAACTTATCGATAGATCCATCATCCTTTTACTTCCTTTTAAGGATCCATTTGTAACTCAATGATTTGCATTCTCGAGTAAGATCAACTAGCTCCCATGTATGATTATTCATAATGGACTCTATCTCACTGTTAATAGCTTCTTTCCAGAACGGATCATCTGGACTGGATAAAGCTTTTTTAACAGTTGCATGTTCGTTTTCTAACATGAATGAAAGAAAATCAGGACCAAAAGATTTTTCAACTCTTGACCTCTTACTGTGCCTGGGTCCTTCTTTTTCTTCTACTTCTTTATCTTGAAAAGAACCATTTGCAGTTTAATAAGTTCTCTTGTTAGAACTTATTTCTTTTCGTTCCTTAGAAGGAATATTTTCAAAGAATATGGAATTACTTGATTCTATCGTCATTCCTTTATTCACATTAGGAATTTCCGACTTGTGCCTTATAAATCGATATGCACTGGTATTGTTTGCATATCCTATGAAAATGCAGTCAATCGTCTTAGTTCTGATCTTAACTTGTTTAGACTTAGGTACTTCAACATTAGCTAAACACCCCCACACTTTGAGGTATTTATAAGAAGGCTTACGATTATGCCATAATTCGTAAGGAGTCTTATCAATTACTTTCTTAGATCTTATTAAGAATGTAGTTGGAAAAGAGTATGGCTTCCCCCCCTAAGTTATCGGGTAAGCCAGAGCTTATCAACATTGCATTTATCATCTCTTTAAGAGTACGATTCTTGCGTTCAGCTACTCCATTAGACTGAGGTGTATATGGTGTTGTTGTTTGATGGATTATGCCATATTCTAAGCATAAGTCTTCAAACGGAGCAACGTATTCTCCTCCTCTATCACTTCGAATCTTCTTAATTTTTACATTAAGTTGATTTTCAACTTCATTCTTATAAGTCTGAAAAGCCTTTAAGGCTTCATCTTATTAATAGATTTACATAACAATATCTTGTGCAATCGTTTATAAATGTAATGAAATACTTTTTTCCACCTCGAGTTTGCACTAACTTTATATCACAATATATGTGTGAATCAATTCAAGATGTGTTGTGTTTCTTACTACTGCATTAAATGGTGCCTTAGTCATTTTTGCCTCAACACAAATTTCACACTTGTCAGTCGAATCGGATTTAGACATCTGAATTAAATCTTGATTCACTAACTTCTTAATTGTGTTAAAATTTACGTGTTCTAATCTATCATGCCATAAGTTAGGACTATCCAACAAGTAAACATAAGAAACAACACTTTTATTCTTCGCCTCAGGGCGGATTACGTTCATTACATTCATTTTGAAAAGACCCTTCTAAAGGTAACTTTTTCCAAGGAAAACACCATATTTGGTCAACACAAACTTGTCGGATTCAAACACTAATCTAAAATCGATCTTGCTCAATAGAGCGCCGGAAATCAGGTTCTTACGGATGTCTGGGACATGCAGTAAAGTCAACTCCTTGCCTGAAGTCTTCTTCAACGCGACTTTTCCAATGCCCAGAACATTGGAAGTAGCAGAATTTCCCATATATAGCTTCCTTCCAGAACTTCCAGAAATGGGAGTTTAGGACGAGAAACTCTCCTTATCTGTACAAATATGGCGGGTAGCACCTGTATCTATCCACCATTCTTTTGGATTATTATCCAATTTAGCCAAATTGGCTTCAAATACAACAGCAACAAAATCAAGCTCCGTATCATTAACAACGTTAGTTTGATTCATGTTGCCTCTCAAGTCTTCCCTCCTCGGGTGTCGGCAATCCTTAGCTACATGACCGGACTTGCCACAATTGTAACATGCCCCTTTAAAATTCTTGGTCGGCTTCTTTCTAGCATTTGCTGAATGCTTTCTCTTCTTGCTTGTGCTTGTGCTTGTACTTGCTTCAGCGAGGTGGACCTTTGCTTCCATCTTGCTTTTGTTAGCCTTGACCTCATTCTTACGGCTATTCTCCTCGGTCCTCAATTTGAAGACGAATTACCAGGTTTTCTAGCCCCATCTCCTTGCGCTATGCTTGAGATGGTTCTTGAAGTCTTTCCAAGCTGGTGATAATTTCTCAATGATTGATGCCACCTTGAATGGTTCATTCATAATCATCCATTCGGCAGTTAATCCATGCAGGATCAGCTGAAACTCATCTACTTGGCTAACCACGGTATTTGTGTCAACCATCTTGTAGTCAATGTACTTGCCGACAACAAATTTATTTGAACCGGCGTCCTCAATTTTGTACTTTCGCTCCAAAGTGTTCCATAACTCTTTGCCCGTCTCAACGAGACAGTACACAATGTATAGGGCATCATCCAACCCATTCAATATGTAATTTCTACACTAGAAATTAACATGATCCCATGCCTCTTTGGCAACCATATTTAATGGTCGGGATCATCAACTGGTATAGAAGGGGGGGGTCCTCTTTCAAGAATCTCTGTAAACTGAGGGTGGTCAGGTAAAACATCTTTTGTTGCGACCTCTTAAAATCCACCCCCGTGAACTTTGCAGGTTTCTCACCATGTGCCGGGTGAGTTGGAGCAGAAGAAGATGCAACATTCTGATTAGTTGTATCTTGGGTTTGACTAGGAATAGGCGCAGAAGATTGGGAGGTATCATTTTCATTAGCCATTTCCAAGAAAATTGTTTTACAAATTTTTATTACGATTGTTACTGAAAATATTTTAAAAATTAGAAATAATTCAAAATAAATTATTTCTTGAAAATGGAAAAATAGAAAATAAAAGGAGATGAAGAGACGGAAAATAAAGTAAGGTAAAATAAAATTATTAATCGGGACGGAAGTCGAGTCTTGTGAAACACAATCTCCGTAAGAAGAATTTGTCCCGCACTGTTACTGACGGATTAGCGGCAATTATCTCGTAAGATAAAATGACTTTTCGACTTTTGATGTAAACACTTCAAATCAATAAACCTACGAACTAACGGTGTCTGACATTCTGGGGGGGCTATTTATAGTTTTCCGAGAGTTGTGGTGGCTTTTAGGGAATAGACACAATTCTGATCGGATGGATCTGGACCGTCCAATCGGATCCTGATCAAGGCACCAGATTGAGCGGAGCGACCAATGCCCATTCGAGGAGACGCGAATCCTCTATCTGAACCGACCCATGTCCATTCGAATGTACACATCCGCCCATTACACCTATTCGGCCAAATCTGTCCGCCCCATGTACCTATTCAGCCCAATTCGCAGCCCGCCCCACATGGGCGTCTATGGACCGAACCGAAACCACTCCATGCAAAGTGTGCCCTAAAGTGCCCATTGCGGGCTCGGATGGTGCTTCGCACTATCCTCGTGGTTCGAATTTGAGCTAGTATAAAACTAACACAATTGGGCCACTATTTACATAGCTAGCCCAATGGATCATTAGGTTGCATGGTAGGTGGATAACACTTAATTGTTACCCCTTGAAGTGGATGAGTTTATAAATTCTTTTACTTTGTGTTTTCTAGGCAATGTGGAATATGACTTTTCATATTTACAAAACTTTTCATAAACCCATTATAAATTGCATAATTTGAGCATTAATTTCTCATTCACCACAATTTGATTTTGAGAAAATAAATACATCACATTAATCTACTCCAAATCCAAATGTAGATTACAAATATACAATCTATTTTCATTTATATAAAATGAAATTACATTTAATTTTTGGTCAAATATTGGTCAAACCCAATAAATGGAACCAAATTCCAACAATTACCATGATCCCCATTGTTGATTGGCCGGCTTCCCTTTTGCTTTGTGAAATGATATCAGGTTTACAGCATTTTTTCGCCCACAGGTTGTTACAGTTGGTGTTGTTGGAGGATCCAACTTTGTTAAGATATCAGAACAGCTTGGAAAATCAGGTGACTTACAGCTATTACCAACACTTCTCTGCAAAGATTTACTGTAGTACATGTTACAAAATTTAATGGTTCCCTCTTATATATTTGTTCTGCGGAAATAACAATTTTTTTTTATCAGTTGTGATGATTAAGTTGATACATGGACACTGTGTGTGTGTGAGAGAGAGAGAGAGGCCGTCATTGTGATGATTAAGTTGATATATGGACACTGTGTGTGTGTGAGAGAGAGAGAGGCCGTCATTCCTTAATGTTCGGAGTTGTGACGATGGTGTTCTCTTCCACCTTCACCTGTGTTCCACTTGGATTATACTGTATTTATAAGAAAACCATGATAAACATTACAGGAATTCCTTTTTCAAGTACTCTCAAGTGTACTGCTTGTATTTTGATTCAACCTGAATTTTCCAAGCATACTTCTTATGCAGTTATTCATGATTATGACTATGTATTTGCCGAGAATGGCCTAGTCGCCTATAAGGGCGGAGAGCTAATTGGAACCCAGGTATACCTCAAACACTGGTGACATAGCCAATGCGTAGTGAAAACATAAAAGAGAACTGAAATTTGTCGATGAAATCTTCTACTCCCTCCGTCCCATAATAATAGTCTCGTTTGACTATTCAAACATTTTAACAACCTATTTTTCATTTCCATCACTAACCTTAATGAGGTTGAATTATTACTCCATTACTCACTTTTCTTCTTTGGTTGGCTATCATCCTCTCCTCTCTCCCTCTTCTTCCTTGGTAGGCAATTTTGGTAGTTCAATGATTTTAGCCTAACAATTTTGGAAATGAGACTATCTTTTTCGGGAAAGAATATGAATGGCAAATGGGAACACCTTTATGGGACGGAGGTAGTATTATTCTTTCTACTAGTGTTTCTGATCCTCTCCTGATCATTCCTCCTGTTTTTTTTAATCCATTTAGAGTTTGAAGACATGTCTTGGAGACGAAAAGCTCAAGGTGAGCAACTTTCCCTGTTAGATGCAATGATTGTTTTTGGCATTGAACTTCAAGGATTGCTATAATGAAGTTAGTAGTAGTAATTATGATAAACGGGTCATGATGGTGCAGGAAATCATTGACTTTACACTTCACTACATTGCGGACTTGGATATTCCAATTAAACGGTAAACAAACCAAAGCTCCAAATAAGCTATTTTTCATTTCTGATAAGATTCTTCAAAACTTCTGCTTGTTTGAATCTAAAAAAAAATGGATTCCCCAGAGGAACATTTATTGAGTTCCGCAGTGGGATGCTCAATGTATCACCAATTGGACGAAACTGCAGTCAGGAAGAAAGAGACGAGTTTGAACAGTATGATAAGGTATACGCCTTAGCTTCCATGTGGGAAAAAGCAATCAAGACTCTTGTAGCATATTCTTTGCAAGAAAGTTGTGCTTTAAATAATTGAAGTTCCTTTCAGGTTCAAAATATCCGCCAGAAGATGGTATCAGTGCTCCGTGAAAAATTTGCACATTTTAACCTCACTTTTTCAATAGGAGGACAAATTAGCTTTGATGTGAGTAATTTTTTTCATATTTTTAAGACCTTTATGATTTATTTATTTCATTTGAGTAGTAGACATGGAAGAGAATCGCTTCGTGAACAGGTTTTCCCTGACGGATGGGATAAAACATATTGCTTGAGATACCTTGAGGAGTTCCAAGAGATCCATTTCTTTGGAGACAAGACCTATAAGGTAAGGTACCCTTTTATCTCCACCAATCACATTTCACTATTTTCCAATGGGTGTTCCAATTCAGTGGCGGAGCCACTGAAGAAAATGATCCAATCACGTTTTGTCATATTCAGCCCGCCCTAGTAGTTTCTGTTATATTTGAAATGTCCCATGTGTAAATTGTAATCAAGGGTAAAATAGTCAATAGTCATTTCAAGAAAAGTTAACATAGTAAATGAAAGACTACTTACTTGATTAGGACAATAAGTAAAGTTTGAGTATCCAAATAGGACTTGTTCAAGTATACTCCCCTCCGTCGTCCCGACCTCAAACCGGATTAACTTTGTTTTTTTTTTTTTTTTTTTTTTTTTGGCGAAAGGAGGGCGATACCTCCCTAGAGTTTATTAATAATGAAAAAAATTACAAACATGGTGGGGGACATGAAAACCACAACCACAACCACGAGAGAAAAAGGAAATACATCATACAATTTAAGACCAATGAGAAGGGGTCCAACATCTAAGAAAATTAGGAGAGAGAATGAGTGAAAAAGGTGTTGATAGTTTGAAAAGTAAAATAAGAGAGAGAATGAGCAGGAGAAATAGTAAGTAAATTGTTGTGAATATGAAAAGTGTGTCTCATTGAATATAAAAGTATAAAACCTTTGTCATTTTGGATAGTTCGGTTTGAGGTGTGACGGACGAAAATGACAAAAAGTTCGGTTTGAGCGGGGACGGAGGGAATATGTACCATTTTAGGACTGAGTGTAAAGTTCAGTTACTAAATTATTACTTATTTCGGCCCAAAATAAATGTGGCATTTGACTTGTAAATTGACTTGTAAACGTTTGTTTGTAAGAAGTGTGCTTGTCTTGTTTGTATAGCGATTGACTCGTTATAAAAATGTGACATTTATTTTGAAACGAAGGGATATATGTAATAAGTATGGAGGTTTTTGTGTGACTAAATATAAAGATGGCCTGTTGTATTTGAGCAGGGAGGAAACGATTATGAGATTTTTGAGTCAGAGCGAACCATAGGCCACACAGGTCAGCTTTATAACACACTTGTTTCTTTGTGCCAAATCCAGATTAGTCCACTATTCCCTTTTTGAACATTACTAAAACTCAACATTTTCCATAAAAAAGACATTTATTTTGAGGGAGTAATGTTTTTCTCAATTTTTTTTTCTTTCATGTTCTGTAGAAAAACATTTATAACTTTAGTACAAACTACAAGAAATACAAAATTATTATACATAATACATACTCCCTCCGTCCCATAAAGTTTAAAGATAGTTCCTTTTTATTAGCGGTTAATTTGATTGAACTTTGACTAAAGACTTAGATACACGTAATAGAAAACCTAAAACTTAATTATCAACTGAGAGAAAATATTGCTTATGCGTTGCGACTAGTTGAACTATTTGTTTCTTTCTCAGTTACTAGTCCTGATGATACTGCAAAACAATGTACAAGTCTTTTCCTGATGCGGGAGGGAGAACTGATTGGTTAAGAAAGAAAAGCAAGAGATAGTTTACCAATGGAAGCCGGAGAAAAGTTGTGGTATTCATTAATCTCATGTATAGCAATAATACAACTCTTAACTACATTTTTTTTTATTTTGGATTTTATTATTAATGTATTATTACAAGGGTACTTGAAACCCTTAAACTTTCATATAAAAAAGAATATCGGATGCCACTTGAGCGAGAGTTGTTTGGCAATACTACGACTCTAACTACTGACAAACACAACTCAACCAATTCAAAGCTGTTAAATGTCTGACAAAATGAGAAAGATCAGTTCATGCCCGTGAAATACTTGACCCCCAAAATGGCAACGCAAACTTTTGCATTGAACAGCTTCCAACAACGGTCACTCCCCACAAGTATAATAACGAAGAAAATTGAGTGGTCTTACTTGAAGTTGTGAATTCTTTTTGCTGAGATGAGTGTATTAGAAAGAAGCATGGCTATAGTCATTGGCCCAACTCCTCCAGGAACAGGAGTAATAGCTGAAGCAATCTTGCTGGCCTCTTCATAGCATATATCTCCAACCAACCTATACCCTCTAGGGCTTTTAGCATCCTGTCATGAAGAACAGCAAACTCATTCTGGTCATATAAAAACACCTAATGTTGACTGACCGCTTTTTATTAGCATATTAAACTGATCATGCTGTCAATATAAGTGCAGTGCAGGCATCTTTATATATCGGGAAATAGATCTATATATAGTCCACTCCTCAAATGCCTAGAGACGTTGGGACTTATCCTCCATGTACCCATTCAGACTCTAACTTTCTATCCGTGATGATCGGATCCTTCAATTTTGCCAAAGTGCCCGTATCGAGATGACATGGGTTTGGGTGGGTGTGGCTATTTACACTACATTTTGTGTAAAATCTTAAGATTTTGGAGGATCGTACCTGTGTCAGACGCTCGTACCCGACTCCGAGCATCATACCTTTCTATGACGATGTTCAGTTGAGAGATCAATTAAGAAAATGGGAACAAATTTCCATGTTTCCAAATTTACCCTTACTATATATACTCCTCCGCCTCAAAAAAGGATTCATATTTTCTATTTCTGATTGTTCTAAATAGAGTCACATTTAAAGCCTCAAATGTTAAAATATTTTCAACTTTATCATTACTTTTTAGTTTTTGAAGATGTGAAAATTATCTAACGCAACATATAAAGAAATAAACTCTCATTTTGATGCAATTCAAAAGAAAAAGCAAATGTATATAATAAAAAAGTTGGACTTGCCTAATGTTACTTTTTGGGGATGGAGGGACTAGGGAGTGTAACTTAGAATTAAGAAAAATGTTTCAAACCATAAATTTAAGCCTATCTATCAATCTCTTTTAATCCTTCAATTGTTCGAATCCAAATGTTAAACTCTTTAAGCAGGATGCAGGAGTGAGATGCATTTTGACACATGTTGACAAATGCAAACGGGGAATACCGGAGAAAGACATGAAGAAGATATGAGAGGGAAAGAGGAAGTCCACTCACCTCAACCGGATTAATTCCAACATCAATAATAACTGCACCAGGCTTTATCCAGCTTCCCCTCACCATATTTGGTTGCCCTACTGCTGAGATGATTATATCTGCTTGTTTGGTGATCTCCTCAGGGTTCTTGGTTCTTGAATGGACTATAGAAACAGTAGCATCTTCCCTCTACCAGAAATTAGACGTCAAGAATAATATTAGAAGGGCACAGTATGAGAAGTAGGTAGTCAACAAAGTAAACAAGTATTCCCTCGGTCCCAAAAATAGTGTCGCACCTTGACTTTTTTTGTCAACTTGATTGAACTTTGACCAACATTTTATGAAAAATTTATTATCTTTATGAATATTTGAAAATAGTTAGTGATAGTGTTTCTATTGGTGCATCAATAACTATTTTTAAAGAACATGAAGATGATTATTTTTTTTTTTTTTGTAATTTTTTGGTCTAAGTTCAACCAAGTTGACCAAAAAAGTCAAGATGGGACATTTATTTTGGGATGGAGGGAGTAATAGTCAAGTCGAGTCAATAAGCTATTACTTGAAGTAGCAGAGCAGCAGGCATCCCAACGATGTTGCTCCTCCCAATCACAACGGCCCTTTTTCCTTTAATCTCAACACCGTATCTATGTAACAATTCTATGCATCCTTTGGGTGTACATGGAACAAACAACGGCTCTCTTCCTCGCATCGCAAGACGACCGATGTTCAATGGGTGGAATCCATCCACATCTTTTTCAATACAAACAGCATTTAAGATGTTCTGCTCATTCATATGCTGTCCCACAAAGAGCAATAAGTAAAGAAGAAATTCATTTAAACCAGACAAAGCAACATATCTTTCTCGGCATTACATTTGTCATTGTATATATTTCACATTTCATATATCTACACACATGCAGCATAGATCTTTCTCGGCATTACGTTTGACATTGTATGTATTTCACATTTCTTATATCGACATGCGACATATGTACATACATTGGTGTCATTCATACTCTCTCTCTCTCTCTCTCTCTCTCTCTCTCTCTCTTCTTCTTCTTTCTTGTAATCACCTCAATTACGTATACATCTTGTTTCCTATTGCTATGAGCAATTCCTCAAGAAGAGAATAATAAACTATCACTTGAGGGTCTGTCAAGCATCAACAAGAGACTGGAAACCTTTTTACAGCTAGAAAAATAAACAAGGACACAATAATTAGGTCACTTAAATCACTATCACGGCAGCAACAATGATCTCAACTACCGTATATGTTAACACAGTCTTCACTAAAAGTAAAAAAATTATTGGCATCTCTCTTCTCCCTCCTGCTCCTTGCTAACTCATTTCAGTTATAATATGAACATTTTACTATTTTAGAAGTTAATGAGGAAAAGTCATGCAATGATGCATTCAGGGTGGTATTTTGGAACTTACAGAAGGCAGAGGTAGCTGAACAAGGATGCCATGAACTGAGAAATCTTCATTGAAACTCGAAATATGCTTAAGCACTTCTTGTTCTGTCGAATCTTCAGGCAAACGCACTTCATATGAATTAATCCCTACATCTTCACAAGCTTTCTTTTTGTTTCGAACGTAAGTTGCGGAATCCTTCCTGTCTCCAACAAGGATAACAGCCAACCCTGGGACAATGCCTATTGCATCCTTCATTCGGGATATTTCAGCAGCTACTTCGCCTCTTATTTCTTTTGAAACGGCTTTCCCATCAATAATCTTCCCAGTGGCTTCAGTAGATGATGCAGCTAAAAGATAAATGCAATCATATTATTATACAAGAACGTGAAACACACACACCTAGTGGGGAAGGTCTGGGATGGATCCTGCCCAAATTTTGACAACAAAAGTCAAAGTCGCCCACAACTAAATGACAAATCAGGTTTTATTACCCTTCTTCTCCCTTTGTACAGAAGTGGAACTTAGTTTTGAAAAGGATAATGAGGTTACGTTTGTAAAATATATTTGAGAGATTTCTTGGTAAGAATTAGAACAGGCTTAGACTAGGTCAATTACCGTTGTTCACACACATCTGAACATTTAACTTAGGCTACTCTTTACTCTTTTGAAGCCATTCAAAAAATATTTCGTAAAAACCATGCTAGGTCTAGACTAGGGAAGCTTTAAATAAGTCTCAAATATGAAACTTGACAACTGAATCAAATATGAAACTTGACAACTGAACAAAATTTATGTTTTTATAAATGGTCTTCTATGGTTTTAGACCTACAGACATGACGCTTATGATAATGCACACTCCATTAGTTTTATCTTCCCCCAATCCCTGTTACACCTTCAGTACATATCATCATTACTGTAAGCGTTGGATTTCCTGACTTTCTCTTTACAGCTCAAGTTGACCTCAAATCATTGATAAATCTCAAAGGGAGACAGATCCACTCAGACTTGCTTAGTATTGCATATTTTCTTAATGAGGTTTAGTTAGGAAAATAATCATAAAAAGGCTTCTTGAATTCCACCCACGAACAAGAATAAAGTACTCAGAACTCACTGATCAAGCACATATCATCACGAGTGCAAAAATTTTCTCTCAACCTACACTTACACTCGAGCGACCTACTTTCATACTCCCTCCGTCCCAGTTAGTCCCACTTTTTTGGTTAACTCGATTCAACCTTGAAGGGAAAAGATAATCAAATTTTGCACATATCATCACGAAGTGACCCTAGACACATTTACCCACAAATTCACATACTCTAAACGGAAAAGATAATCAAATTTGGTAGCAACATCAACAACAACAACAACAACAAAAGTGACCTAAAATTAGACAATTGAGTGTATGCTTGAAGGGAGGATGTAAGTACCTGTAATTGATGATGGTGAGGCATAAGCGATGAAGATTCTGGATAATCTTGAATTTGTGAGATGACAGTGAAAGGGAATCGGTGACCGGCGAAGTTGGACGATGGTGTCTGGGAATTTCTGCCGGCTGAAAGGGAGGAGCCGAACGGTCGTTATGGAGGATGAACAATCAGTGAGCATCATCAACGAAACCATTTTGTGGAATTTAGAGAGAAAATTGATTGGAAAACCTGTCAGTTTTTTTGGCTTGATTTCAATTTTGAATTGGAGCTATTAGGGTTTTAGCTTTGCTACAGTAAAGTGAGAAAAGGTTTTTGTGAGAGAACAGAGAAGATGTGTGTGTGAACTGATGGGTTATTGTTACTAAACGGCGTAGTCTTGAATTATCAAAAAGAAGAAGAAATGGTTGATTCATCCAGCCGCTGCCTAGTTCGGTGGGTATAGGGCCTAGTTCGGTGGGTATAGGGATGGCAAAAATCCGAAACCCGCTCCGAACTCGAAAAGACCCGTCCCTAATAGGTCGGGTTTGGGAAGCAATTTTGAAAACCCGTCGGGTTTTTATAGGGTTCGGGTTTACCCCCGCCCCGCCCCGAACCCGCCCCGATTAGGTATGAAATTACTTAAATACCCTTACTTATTCCTCCGCCACAGCAAAATAATTTTTAGAACTTCGAAAAATTTAATACGAGAATATTATTTTGCTTTGGGTCGAGGCTCTTAAGTCAGTTTGTCATGAAACCAATGGCACATTTTAGGGATGGCAAAATGGGCCATTTTGTATACAGACACACGCATATATATACACATACAATATAATAAGCCTGTATATAACCAATGGCCCCTATAAGAGCCAAAATCTGATTCTTAATGGCCCATTTTGTGGATGGCAAAATTGACTTAACGATCGGGGCGGGGCGGGGCGGGGCGGGCTCGGGTTAAGCAAATAACGGGGCGGGGCGGGTTCGGGTAATGTTATATCACTATAGGGGCGGGTTCGGGAAATGAAAAACCCGCCCCGAACCCGCCCCGTTGCCATCCCTAGGTGGGTACCGGATATAGGTCGTTCAAGGCTTCAAGCCAGGGAAGTGTAAATTAGGGGTGAGCAAAAACCGTTAAAAACCGAAAAATCGAAATCGAAAAAATCGAAATCGAGCCTATTGAACCGGTCCGGTTCATATAATTTTTAAAATTGAAATTTTCGGTCCGGTTTAGGTGTTTATGTTATAGAAACCGATAATAAACCGAATCGAGCTGATAACACTAAACTACGTCGTTTTATCAATATTATATACTCCCTCCGTCCCAGTCCACTTAGGATTTTTTGAAATGGCACGGGGATTAAGGAAAAGGTAAATGTTGTGAGTGTAATTTAAAAATAGGAGAGAGAATGAGTGGAGGGAATAGTAAATTATAATGGTGTTGTGAGTATTAAAATAATGTAGGAGAGAGAATGAGTGGAGAGAATAGTGATTTAAAGTTTCCATTTTGGGCCGTCCTAAGTCGGGTGGGACGCCCAAAATGACAAAAAGTCCTAAGTCGACCGGGATGGAGGGAGTATATTCTTTATGTCTCCACAAATTTGAGTAAAATCTGATTCATCCCTGGTTGATGTCTCCTTACCTATACAAGAAAGGAGACGGGTAATATGCCATCTCAAAATCTAGATTAAAGTGTGAATAACCATTAACCACTGTATGAAAAAACATTCATTTCTACTCACTAACTTCTACGAGTACAAATGATAGATGTTAATAGAACATATTAGGGGGAGACCGTAAAAAAGAATGATGCAAGGACTAGACAAAATTTATTCAAGCCAATGACAACTCACTCTAGACCACAGAATAAGCTGCCACAGTTTACACAGAGGGGTATAGAAATGAATAAGGCAGTTACAAAGATTAGTCATAGTGAATCTACTCGAAGAACAAAGTGAGAACTTCTGAATAAAAAGCCTTTGATAACTAACAGGAATTGAAGCATTAGTCTCACCTTCAGACCAGCCATCGATAGAAGTTTGTTAGAAGCAACATAAGCAATGTCTGATTTAATGATTTAATGATTTTTTTAATGTGCTTCAATTTAATTGTTTTGGCTTGTATGTTTTTGTAGATGGAGACCATTGACGTTGGCTTAAAACCGAGCCAAACCGACACCAAAATCCACCGAACCAATAAGAAACCGATTTTTAACGGTTTCAAAAGCCTCACACCGATAGCTATTGGCTCGGTTTCGGTGTTGGCTTAAAACCGAGCCAAAACGAGCCGAGCTCACCCCTAGTGTAAATGGTTCGATTTAGCTAGTTTTGGGCAAATTTAAAAGTCAAATCGCTAGCATCGGTTTGGAGAAATTTCAAGTCAAGATAAATCATAAAAAAATTTAGATTGAGCTAAACCAAACCGTTATATTTTGATTTGGTTCGGTCTAAACCGCGATTTGATTTTGCGGTTTAGACCACGGTACAAACTGCGATCTACACCACGGTTCAAACCAAATTTCAAACCATAGTTTTTTTTTTAAAACCATTTTATGACTAATGAATATAGAATAAATACAAGCACAACTTGATTACTTTGAAAATAAAGTATCAATCACCAAACAACAATTATAGAACAATCTTTGAAGCAGAATACAAAACATACCATATGAAAATTACAAACCAACATAATCAAAATACAATGCTTCTTCATAATATGCACTCACTAAAGTATCAATTACCAAACAACAATCTTAAAACTAGAAAAAGGTGCCAACTGCCAAGGTGTGCTTCCAACTCCAAGTTTCATTCTTCTTCATATGCAGTCACTAGTAAAATGATAACATATTTAAATGTCAGTAAATATTCACACTCCCTCCGTCGCATCTATAAAATGGAAAGTGCGGCATTTATTACGAGATTAATACTAAAGTATCAATTATCAAACAGCAATACTACCTTTAAAATATAAACACAAATAACCATTCAACTGGATTTAAATTCCTCATGTATTTGCTTAAAAGCAAACAAAAGTTGTATTGCTCCAGAAAGAGTAAGCTATTCAGAAAGAGTAAGCTATTCAGAAAGAGTTCAATCATGTTGACAAAGAAAGTCAAAGTGGGACTATCATTTTGGGTTGGAGTGAGTATTATACGTAGTTGATAATATTATAAGCAAGTATTAATCATTGGCTTGTTTAGTAACATGGACTTTACGGATTCGCTGATAGTATTCATTGGTATGTTGAGTTTCATAACTACGTCAAACTAATATCAGGCTGTATGGTAAGAATCACTCGGCTTTAGTTCAGGAAATAAATATATAGGGGCTGATTCTCACTCTTCCTTTATATAACCAATGAGAGAAACTACTGAATATAGTACATCACTGCATCAGAAGTAGTTATGCAGTTAATTCAGGTATATGTATTACAAAGTAGTATCTGTTTCTGTTTATGCCCTGATTAATGACTATATTTCTTGATATTCTAGATTGAGTAAGTAACCAGTGTGTTCATTTCAAAGTTTGAAGTTCTAAAATTGAGTTATTACTGAGAAACTTAAAGTAATGGTGGCAACAACATATCACATGACAATATGATGGATTAACAGCCAAATAGAGGTACTTATCCACAATTTATACTATTGCAGCAAAATTAACTCACAAGCGATAAACGTGTTTGGGAAGTGTATCTATCTCCATTGCATAATCCAGGGGTATAATTTATTTCTCGCCTAAGTACAGCAGATTTAAAGATCATTCATCAATTTGCCACTTTGAAATATGTTACTCAACATTCTTTTAATTTTTATCATTAATTATTAATTGAGGCTTTGACCAAAAACTACTTTTAAGGACTAACATTATCAAAACAACCAAAAAGTTCCTCAATTTTTTCTGGACCAAATTGCCCCTCAAACCCCTCTCTCTCGCGTGACGGACTGCCTTACCTGCTTTCTTTCTCTCTCCTTTTCTCTCTCTTCCTTTTTTTCTCTTAAATTTTTAAAATGCAATATCTCAAAATTTAAAAGTCAAAATAATTATCTGAAATCACTGTTTTAATCCCATCGCCAAGACGAATCAAACAAGTTTAATCATCATATATTTCAAATTTTATAAATAAAATAAAATTATTTTTCAACAATTGTGAAATAGACCTCACTGCTGTTCTATAAAAGAATGACATAAAAACAGAGAAATCTATCACACAGTTATGCACAATAACTGAGAAAGTGACCTCAACCATTATAACTGAGAAATTGACCTCACAGTTGTGCACAAATAATCATCAACAATTGATAAATAACGGGTAAATCAAACATACTAAGTACCAAATTAACTGTGAAATTTACCTCACAGTTCTCAATTTAGAAAGGTCAAAAACCAAACCATTTCACATTCATAAATAAATGTGAAACTGACCTCACAGTTTTGAAGTGTGAAAAACATTTCACAGTTATTCACATCACAACCAACAACTGTGAAATAGACCTCACTGTTGTTCTATAAAAGAATGACATAAAAACAGAGCAATCTATCACACATTTATGTACAATAACTGAGAAAGTGACCTCAACAATCATAACTGAGAAATTGACCTTACATTTGTGCACAAACAATCATCAACAACTAATAAATAATGGGTAAACCAAACATACTAAGTACCAAATTAACTGTGAAATTGACCTCACAGTTCTCAGTTTAGAAAGGTCAAAAATCAAACCATTTCACATTCATAAATAAATGTGAAACTGACCTCAAAGTTTTAGAAGTGTGAAAAATATTTCATAGTTATTCACATCACAACCAACAATTGTGAAATAGACCTCACTGTTGTTCTATAAAAGAATGACATAAATACAGTGAAATCTATCACACATTTATGCACAATAACTGAGATATTGACCTCAACAATCATTACTGAGAAATTGACCTCACAGTTGTACACAAGCAATCATGAATAACAGATAAATAACAGGTAAACCACACATACTAAGTAGCAAAATAACTGTGAAATTGACCTTATAGTTCTCAGTTTAGAAAGGTCAAAAACCAAACCATTTCACATTCATAAATAACTGTAAAACAGAACTCTCAGTTTTAGAAGTGTGAAAAATATTGAACAGTTACACATAAAAAACATTGACGATGAGTAAAACTTTCCCATTGTAAACACTATGATCAACATCATTTCCCTTCCCTTCGCATCCTGCAATTTCGAAATCGAAATGAAGGAAATTATTTCATAAATTAGGGCAAAATCATTTAGGATCCAAAATCCATCAATAAAATAGAGAGAGAGAGAGAGAGAGAGAGAGAGAGAGAGAGAGAGAGAGAGAGGGAGGGAGGAAGTAACCTTGAGAGTGAAGTCGTAAATTGATTGTGGGTTGTTCGCCATGGCTATTGCTTCGTCTTCGTATTACAATCTACAGTTGAAGAAACGAAATATATCTAATTTTTTATTTAATTGTCATTTGGGAGTGCCAATAATCAGGCCGACCTTTTGGTTTCGGGCATCTTCAGGTGTCGTGGAGCTCGTCTTCTTTACCCGGCCACCAACCTTCACTGTCTGGATGGCAAGACCAAATCCGTCGTCGGGGGCTAAGGATTGACCGGATCAGGACACGCTTGGAATATTGAGCCTCTTTGACGATGTCGGAGATGGTGAACGCGAATTGCGATTAGAGAGAGAAAGGTTGTGATTAGAGAGAGAAGAGAATGAGCGAGGGAGTGCAGTTTCGCCATTTAAATTGTTATGAAATATTTTAAAAGGAGCTAGGAGTTTACTGGTAAAATGGATTTCAACTTATGGACCCTAAAGTATAATATGAAATGTGGTGTTTTTTTTTTGATAAATTCCACCTTCTAATAGGGTTTATTGGTAAAAATCCCATTATTTTATTGTATATCTAATTTTTATTATTAATTTATCATTAAAATACTACTATCAATTATAGTCTCAACATTACATAAGTGTATTGCTCAAAAAGAAAGAATTACATAAAATACAAAATTAAATTTAAATTTAAATTTAGATTATATGTACTTCGTTTAAGGTTGGTACACATTCCCGATCACCAATTCAAAAGTTTTCATTCAGGAATTTGGGCCCGTGCGATTCTGAACATAAATTATATAGGGGTTTGACCAATAAACCCCTCAATCAAATGAAATTAACTAATAAATACAGACATTTTCGAAACTCGCCAATAAATCTCTGCTAAAAATGTGGACAAAAATATCCCTAACTGTAATTCCCGCACGTAACAGCGCCTTATTCGCTTGATGGGTGAGGATTAGGATCCGATGTTTCGCACTCCCTATGCATTCTCCCTCCCTCTTTTTCTCTATTATTTTTTTCTTAGTTAATACCAATAACTGTGAAATTTGCCCTACAGTTGTTCTAAAAGAATGACATAAATAACTGATAAATCTACAACGCAGTTATAACATAAACCAACTCAAATCATGAACAACTGTGAAAACCTATAAAATATTAATGTGAAATAGAATTCTCAGTTTATAACATAAAACAACATAGTTATAATATAAACCAATTCTATTTCACAATTATTTAAATAACTGTGAAATAGAATTCACAGTTATTTACACCAAAACTCGTGTCCAATTTTCATGAGAAATATTAGTTGTTCACCAAACTCTAACCAAAATAACTGTGAAATACACATCACAGTTCAAAAATTTATGAGTTGTTTAATCAAAATAATTGTGAAATACACATCACAGTTATTTCACAAACAATACACAAGGATACACAATTGTGAAAACCTATAAAACATTAATTTGAAATAGAATTCTCAGTTTTATAAAATAATCGTGAAATACACACAGTTATTATAATACAATATTAATAATTCTAAGTTTGATAAATAAGGGAAAGGAAACCACTTTGACTTGGATAAACTTTATGCCACGTCGTACTTTGTTCCTTACCTACAATTGTTGACCACGTGGAGGTCTAGACTGACTCCACCCATCTTTCTTCATCCTTCGGCAAACCACATAATAAACCCTTTGCTCATAACATAGTACTACCCTTTGGAACGACAGAACAGTTTCGAGAGAGAAAAATGGAAATTCCATTGTAACTCTTAATGATGGAGCAAACAAATTAAATTCTCCTATCATTCTTTCTGGGTTTCTCTTATAATTTTCCCTTTTCTACTGATTAACCTAATCACAGATTTCCTCTCTTGGATTATACTCTATGTGAGTAGGAGACAGAAAGAGAGTAAAAAGATGAGGAAGTGGAGATGTGGTTTCTACTTAATTCTTGTTTTCGCCTTTTTGAATTGAGAATTGGTGCGGTGGATCACGGACGATGTCAACCAATGGAGCAAATTTGAGGTTAAAAAACCATACCAAGAAGTATGAAGAAGTCGATCTCTCTCGCTCTCTCTCTCGATCGAGAATATGTGCGTTTGCTATGAATTGGAGGTGGGGTTAGTATAGACATTTATATTTATTATAAAGAGGGTTAGGGACTCTACGGGGGTTTTGATTTCAACTCAGGGTTTTTAAGGTAAAAATTGAAATGTAATTTTTTTATTGTTAAATATCACCCTATCACGGGGACTTATTGGTAAATATCCCAATTATTTATATATATATATATTTAGGTGTAAGGTGAGAATATGATCAAACATAAAATATATCTAGATGTAAGGTTGGGACATGATCAAACGAACGAAATGACAAAAATATAATTAATGAAAAAATAATAGCTTGAACTAGGGGTGTCAGTGGTTTGTTTCAAACCGCGATTTGGAGTCGAACTGAGTCAAAACATGTGGTTTGGTTCGGTTTTTATACATAAGTGGTTTAGCTTGGTTTGATAAATTAACAGACCATTTGGTTCAGCTCAACTTGGGGTTTGGTACTCCTAAATCGAATCGAACCAAACCGTTTAAAACTGAACCGCGGTTTGAAATCGTGAAACCGATCCATTAAACCGAACTGTGAAATCGAGCCATAAATTGAACCATGGAACCGCAATCATGATCGTCCCTTCAAAGTTTTAGTTAATCTCAGTATTTAATGTTTAAAAACCCTAAATAACAAATTAACAAAACAAGACCATTAGACCCGCCTCAGTGCCTCTCTTTCGATCAGTATTCCCAAATCCCAATCCTCGTTTCTCTCTCTTCCCGCTTTCTCTCTGGTTCTCTCATCAATCGACGAATGACGACTTGGAGTCAACCTCTCTTCTTGACGACGACGAGCGCTGCTATCACCATTCGACGAAATAATTGTTATCCTTCGACGAAATAACTACTCTCACCCTTCGACAAACGACGACTTGGAGTCAAACCCTAAACCATTTTTCTGATTAGTTATCCTCCATCTTTTTCGGCGAAATAAATGTATGTTCTTCCCTCTCTAGAGTAATTTATAATTTTTCATTCAATTTTGTTCAACTATGCTAACATTAATATAATTTTTTTTTGTTATATGTACTACTAGTAGCTACTTTGCGCTATCAGCCATGGATAAAGATACTAACCTCAGTGTATATATTCTTCTTCCTTCATCTTTTTATTTCATTTTTTATGTTCACTAAAACATTGAATAATTTGTATTATGAAACATTGAATAATTCATATTATGGATATTTCTACTTTGGGCTATGCTTTTTTGTTTGGTGAAATGGATGGAGTTTCTATTATAATGTTTGTTGCAAAAAAATTCCGTTTTTCTTGTTTTAATTTCAGTCAATAAATGAAAGTTGTTACTGTTTTAATCAATGTTTTTATCTGTAAATGAGTTTCTAAGTATGCTTGTTCTTTGATCTTTTATAGGCTGAAATTTCAAAGAAGCATAAAGCTTCTTCAACTCAGGATACCGAAGTGTATTCATCTACTGCTGGATACTCTGATGTAAGGAGTAAAGTTTATACTTCTGTAGTTTGAGAGCACTATGATAAAATCATGAAAAGGAGAAAACTTTTCCATTCACTATGTAAGTATTTCAAATCAAAATATAGTGGTATTGCACAATCAACTGCTGGATACTCTGTTGTAAGGAGTAAAGTTTATACCTCTGTAGTTTGGTTCTCACTACGCACTTTATTGACCAAAATTGGGTATTGCATGTGAGGACCCCGACCCAGAACCTACACGTGTCCCGATTTGGAGTGTCCTCGAGCTAACCCAAAGTTACCAGACTTCTAAAACTTTTGATATCATTTTAGAACATAACTAGATTAACATAACCTTTTCAAAACAACTCCACTACTCTCCACACCGGAGGAAGAGTGGACTAACTTTGAAAATACTAAACTGTTTTAGCTACAAAAGATTGTGGTTCCAACGTAGAAATTAAAGTTTATAATTACAAACTCCCTAAAGGAATTATAACAAAATATGCTTTCTACGCCAACCTAACGTACCCCGACAATACCCCAAAAGCTCACTGCCAAACTCCTTTCCACCCTTACTTGGCCGGTCCGCCTGTCTCGGGATCTAAAACATTAAAGGGCGAGGGGTGAGAATAAATCTCAGCAAGCTATTATGAATGCAGCAATATGCCAAATAAATGCAACACATAACAAGTCGCACATAACACATTGGAAAAGCTGTAAACACATTCCATTACCTTGGTTTACCTTTTCCCGTCTGAACAATAGTCGTACAACATTGGGTATAATAATACTCCAATCTTAAGTGAGCTGCTTAAGCAATACTCACATCTTATAAGACCCGTTTTTCAGGGAACCAAATAAGATAGTAGCAACTCTGTAAGGCTTTTGGCTCACTACAGATGCTATACCCCGACCTGTGGCCACAGGAGGGGACGGTCACAGATATAACATAATCCGATCACATTAGGTCACACTTCCATAATTGATCGTATTATGTTATACCCCCAACATCAGCTGATTAACAAATTATCAAGCACATAATAGTTACTTGAAACACAATCCACAAAAAGGGATAACAATATAGCAACATGGTAAAATATACTCATGTCCAACCAATATCATAGTGCAACATTTATTCAACACACTATTCATAATATAAACAATGTATAAGAACTCAAGTAAGGCAAGGAAGTATCATCAATCCATACTACAAGGTCATTATACAATAACACAAGGCCCCTATGAAGGTTCAAGCTCAATTTACCAAATGGGAGTCACAATTTATAAGTGACCAAACAAGATTGCTAAACTAATTCTGGTTCAGATTTAAAGTTAAGTTTCTGGGGTCTTGGGCGACCGCCCAAGTGGATTTTCAAATGGCACCCAAGTTCCTGCCAAGGTGGGCGACCGCACAACACCCCTTGGGCGACCGGCCAAGAGGTTTTCTAAAGCAATCCTAGTTTCTGTCAGCATGGCGGCCGCTCATGCCCCCTTGGGCAACCGCCCAAGTGCCCTTCCAGCAATTCCCAGATTTCCAACTCTTCTTTACCTATTTTCTTTTCCTTTTAACCTTGCCTATTTCCATGAACACCAAAAACATTTCCTAGCTTACCAATTTCATCATAAAGCATGTAAACCCAAAATAAAGTAACCCTAGATTATTTATCACTACATCTTCCACCCATTTCATTTCCTCTAAATCATCTTCCATGAACATTTACTTCATTCTACTTCATTTACTAATTATTCAACTCCTATAAGGTTCCCAAAGCATGAAACAACCATCCATACAACAAGAACAACATTTAAGAGTTTATGAACATTTATAAGAAGGGAAATCATAACAACTCACCTTAGCTAATACAAGATGAAATGAAGCTTTTCTAGACTTGATCAACTCCTTTAGATGTACCACTCACAAAAGGACACTTGGATTTAAAAATGGACAAGAAATGAACTTGGTAGGAGTTTGAGAAGTGGTGGATTTCACAATGCTCTTTCCATGGAGAATGGTAAGAGTGAAATGAGATGGATGAGGGAGGTGAATAGGGGAAGTATGGGAAGAGGAAGGAGAAAAGTATGGGAGGTATGGGGTCATTGTCCTAGGAGAGAAGAGGGGAGGGTTTTAAGGGATTTGGTTCCCCTCCCTAATTATTAATCCAAGGCTTTCAACCAATATAAATGAAAGCCCCTTTTATTTTCCATTATTTATTTTACCCAATTTAACCTCCTCTTACTCCTTATCCATTTTCTATTTTTATATTTTCCTTTAGGACATTATTTTACTTTCCTATCATTTTATCCTAATATAAGGAATCAAGTATATAAAAAAATGAACACATAATACTAACAATAATATTAAAAGCATATAATATTATACTTAAATTGTGCCTAGGGTTAGGGTCGTTACACTCACTCCCCCTTAAAGAAAATTCGTCCCGAATTTTAAAAAGACTTACTTGGATTTTCAAACAACCAGGGGTATTTCGCTCTCATCTCCGACTCTAGCTCCCACGTTGCTTCCTCAACGGTATGATTCTTCCAAAGGACCTTCACTATAGGGATACTCTTAGTTCTCAACTCCTTAACTTGAAATTCTAAGACTCTTAATGGTTCTTCAACATAAGACATGTCCACTTGAACATCATCGGGGGGAGAACTCAAAATATGGGAAGGATCATGACAATACTTTCTCAACATAGAAACATGGAAAACATCATGGAGTAAAGAAAAAGACGGAGGTAATGCCAACCGGTAAGCCAAATCCCCAATCTTCTCTAGAATCTCAAACGGACCAACGAACCTCGGAGCCAATTTACCCTTATTACCAAACCTTTTGATTCCCGTCCTCGGAGAGACCTTCAAGAACACAAAGTCACCAACCCGAAAAGATAAATCCCGTCTTCTATTGTCGGTGTAGCTTTTCTGTCTACTCTGAGCCGTCTTCAATCTATCCCGAATCACCTTGATCTTCTCCGTGGAATCTCGAACCAAATTCGGGCCCCAAAGTCTCGCTTCACCAACCTCGTCCCAACACATCGGAGATCTACACTTCCTTCCATACAACGCCTCATACGGAGCCATCTCAATACTAGACTGATAACTATTGTTGTAGGCAAACTCCACTAAAGGTAGATGATCTTCCCAAGACAATTGGAAATCCATCACACAAGCCCGTAACATATCCTCAAGTATCTGAATAGTTCTCTCGGACCAGTCGGTTTGAGGATGAAACGCCGTACTGAAACACAATTTAGAACCCAAGGCTTCATGCAATGCTCTCCAAAATCTAGAAGTAAACCTCGGATCTCTGTCGGAAACAATACTAACCGGAACCCCGTGAAGTCTCACAATTTCCTTCATATACAACTGAGCTAACTTCTCTAACGAAAACTTGGTTGACACCGGAAGAAAATGAGCTGACTTTGTCAATCTATCCACAATAACCCAAATAGCATCCATCTTCTTCGAGGTAAGAGGCAATCCCGAAACAAAATCCATCGAAATCCCTTCCCATTTCCACTCCGGAATATCCAATGGTTGAAGTAGTCCCGCCGGTCTCTGATGTTCAGCCTTAATCTGTTGACAAGTCAAACACTTAGATACATAATCCGCAATTTCCCTTTTCATACCATTCCACCAATACCCACGTTTCAAGTCTTGATACATTTTCGTACTACCCGAATGAATCGCAAACTTGGACTTATGGCCATCCTCTAAGACACGCCTCTTGATTTCCGGTGATGAAGGAATGCAAATTCTCCCTTGGAAAGTTAAAATCCCATCTCTATTCAACGCAAATTCCCTGGCTTTCCCATCTTGCACTTGATCTAAAATTTTCTTCAACTCCGGATCACCTTGTTGAGCTTCCTTCAAATCTCCATACAATGTAGGAACGGCTCGAACATTCGCAATAATTACCTCACTCTTCAATTCTCGGGAACTCAAAGCTGTCACATACGCCTTTCGGCTAATCGCATCCTGTAAGTGCTTCAATTTGAGTTTGTTAGTATTTTCGTTAGAAAATTAACGAAAGTTTTAACATTCCTAACATTTTTAACAATTCCTAACATTTCTAACCAAGTAAGGGTAGATTAGGGATTGCCAAAAAAAGATAAACCAAAGAAAGAATCTTAAAAAGCAAAAGAAATAGAAAAAACCCGAATTAGCAAGCTGAAAAACATAATCAGTTTGATTTTTTTTTGAAAATATTCTTTGTGTCCAAAGCCTGCAGCTACAATTAATGAACAGTGCACGCTGCAGGAACCATCCGCGCGGATGGTTATGTAATTTCCAGAGGGCTATAAATTGAGGCCTTCAGTCTCAGAAATAAGGAAAGAAGAAACACAATTCACAACTGCACCTTGGCAAAAATAGTGAGAAAACAGTGAGAATTCTCTAGAATTGTCACCTTTTTCTCAACTATTCACCCAAAATCACACTCACTCAAACACTCTCATATTCAAGCCTCAAACACTCTTACATTCAAGCCAAAAACTCAAAACACAAAGAAGATTGGTAAACCCTCCTTCTCCTTACCCTAAACTCCTTCATTCATGCATCCATTTTCAAACTCCAAAATGTAGTTTGTTCATCTTCTTGCCTTAGATCCAAGAAGATCACCATGAAAGTTCATCTCCATGGATGATCTTCTACAAGGATCAACATTATTTTCAAAGTATTCTTACTTACTTGCAAAGAAAACACATTTTCAAAACCCTAAAAATCATTTTCACACATCAAATCTCTTTTTCAAAGGATAAAATTCCCCTTCCCAAGCAAATGAAGTGGTTAGTCCTAATGTATCCCAAGGATGGTTTGATATAGTTGATTCACCACTAAAATGTCAAGTGATCACTAATAAAAACCTAGGGAAATGGGGACAAGAATGGATGCCAAATCCCCTTTAAAATCATGTTTTTCTTCAAGAGGAAGTTGCTGTCCAGTAGCAATTTTCTAAGACCCCAGTCCATGGTCTAATTTTTTGGACACAGATAAACTTGGAATTTGGTGTTGACCACAAAACACTTTTTGTAGCCAACATCCAGAGATTTCCATAAATATTTTTACTTTATTTTTTGCGTGAGTAAAACTCCATTTTTCAAATTTTCTTTTGAAGGTCAGATCACCAATCTCTGGAAGTCCAGATCTCATACCTGAGATTTCCAGAAGGTTTTGGGTCCTCAAATCTTCTCCAAAATGGAAAATTCTTTCACAGAAATCTTATTTGAGGTGTCTGGAACAACTTTCATTCTCTGAGTTTTCTCAGATTATGAAGTTTTCAAGCCCTAAAGTCCATTTCAAAATTAAGTGTCCACTGCCTTTTTCATTCTGGCAGAAATGGTTTCCAACTTCCAAAAATCTTTTGAGTACCAAAACTCAACCCAAAAATCACACCAAAAATCATGGGATTTTTTCAAAGTCTAATAAAGAATTCACAATTTTTACTTTCCTCAGTTTCAACTTATTTTGGCCAAAGTAACACAAACACACACACAAACAAATGGTTTTTAGCTTGGAAGACTCGTTTTACGAGGCATTCCGGGTGCACACTAACGTCCTTCCCGGCGTGTAACGTGACCTCCGAACCCAAATCTCTAATCTCGGGCATTTTTCAAAGTTTTGGCCCTTAAAACAAAAATGGCGTGGCGACTCCGGTCTTTTCGATTGGTTTTTCAAAGAAACGAAAAATTTCAAGTTCCTTTCGAAAAAATTAGGCACACATCATCACAAAGGGCGACTACTGGGACAAATAAGATTTTTCTAAAAAAAATGATATTTGGTATATTGGTGGAAACCATTAAACTTCCCGTTATCGCCTCCTAACACGAGTCGGGGATAAATTGTGGTTTAACAATCCCACGTACCGGTATCATTGTTTTTTAAAAAGAAAAAAAGAAAGAAAAGCTTTTGAGGGTCAAGCTTCCGTCCCGGCATTTGAAATCATTTGTTGTGTGTGTTGATTTTTGCACATTTTCGTGTTGTTTTGGCCGCCTCGGAAAAAGTCAAAATTTTGACTGTCGGAATCATGTCCCTAACTGTTGGAATTTTTGTGTTTATGTGCTTATGTGTGCATTTACTTTCAAAAAAAAAAATTCAAAAAAAAAAAGAATTTCAAAAAAAAAAAGAGGAGTTTCAAAAAAAAAAAGAAGAAAATTTTCAAAAAAAAAATCATGCATCATTCTTTTTAAGACACATGAAAAAATTTCTATTTTACTCAGAAAAAGAAGATAGTCGCACACTACGCGCACGTTGACCGTACACTGCACACTACGTCCCTAATCCGGGGAAATCCTTGTCGCGGCCCGTTTGGTCTTATTACGCCTCTCGGTGCAAGCACAGGACTACCCAAACATCCCATGGAGCCTCGTGTCGACCATGCACTTGTCCGTGACACACTTTGTCCGAGACCCGGTTGGTTTTTAGTTTGGTCTCGTGTCATGCCCCGTCTCGTGTATAGACCTTTCCTTTCAAGCCTTTGTCGGCACACCGACTCAATATCTTTCGGGACCCTAATCGCCGAAGTTCACGCCGGTTTTCCGCCGCAGACTTTGACCAAGATATTGACGGCGCCTTGACTTCGGCTCGATCGGCACAAATTATACACCGACTCCCAAAGATTGACACCGAGTCATCAAGGATTAATGATTATTCCATGCCTAATTACGGCCTAATTGACGACAAATCAAGATCAATCGTGGACATTTATCACCCAAATCATGCCGACTTTTTGTCGAGCCCTGACATGATCTTGACTTTGACGTCGCCTTGTCCGTAATTTACATCGAATGCTCGTTAAGACTCGATTACCCGCCGACTTTTAGGATCGTTTTCTTTCGGTCGGTGGGACCCGCTTGCCCTATAGGACCCTCGCCCGGGCTATCCACCCCGGGAGGTCGAAATACAGGTGGAATACGAGGGGACTTATAGACGTAGTGACGGGGCCCACCGATCCAGATCCGTAGTAGTTTGCGAAAAAGAAGAGCAATCTTTTCCAACCGATTAGGTTAATAAAACATGTTTTAAGTAAACGTGAACAAATAACTGCATGTTGCATGAGCCCAAAGCCCAAACACCTACCCTCCTTCAATCCCTAAATCTCGAACCCTCGTGTCTTTCCCCCGCAGCCTCCTCACAAAGGTTGGTTACGGACACCGGGTCACCGTTTGATCACTGGGAAGAGTCAAGAGCATCATCGCCTTCGCCGTTGTTCCGACTCCGGTTTCGTAATGTCCGCATCGCCGGTAATGACATGAACCATACCACTCCGTCTTCCAAAATCCCTCGCATGCACTCAAAGATTGGATCCAGCTTGGTAGAACAGATGAGACTTCGACATGAGGCTCAAATTGACGACCTTCCGGGGTTATCGCAAATCATGGTTTGACTATCAGTCCCAATTCCGATGGCACTTTTACCGCAAAGAGGAAAGAAGGTTCTCCTCCCATTCTTAATCATCATATCAAGATGCCACTACAAGATTCCTATGTCTCCACCGCCGGGACTCCCGCCCGTCGACCTACAGGCAACCGGCCCCCAAACAAAGAATTCAAAGGGCCACCATTCCAAAAGCAATGTGACGAAAGAGTTCGGCATACCGTCCGTTATCCCCTCTCGTAGTGATACCGATCCCGCAGATATCAGCATGGGCAATGAAGATCGGGAAACAGAGGAGGAAATATGGTCAGCCATCAAAGCTCTTGAGGAACGCTGCAATATACAAGAAGCTCCGGATTGAAGAGGCCACACGCCACTTCGGGACATTAACAATCTCCCAACCGACCGGGCTACCTCGAAGGACAAACATATGCCTGTTCCCCGGATCTTAATACCTCTCATTACCCTAAGCAGAGTCCAACCATCCGCTTCCCGATGAGCCCAACAATGATCTCCCTGACCGCTCAACTCAAAGTCATTCCAAAGACCGCTCAACCCGAGGTCCCAAATCCACCAACAAACCGTAGAACACATTTGGTGGGATATCTCGTGATCGCCCGACCGCCTTGAAAGGGACTATCAGATCGGATACACGAGGACCGTCCTCCTAAGAAGAAGAAAATTTCCTCCCAAAGAAAATTGAAAGAGAGGTTCGAGGCCGGCGATACCTGGGCTGGTACGCTGGGAGCCATCTCGGGGATTTGATTACTATGTACTCTACTCCACCAGCCTTCCCCAAAGCAAACAGGGGTAGAAAAGCCGAAAAGCCTCACAATGATAGAATGGAGACCCTGACACCGTATCATCAGACTGGGTAACTTTATTGCCAATCGAAATCTATCCCCGCGGGATCGCCCAAAGTTCGCCTTGTCCAGCCTCCCGAGTGTACACCGACGAAGAAAGACCAACGCCGCTTGGCGCTCCCACTCAATCAACATGTTGATCGGAGATGGCAACCGCCACAAACGGCCTCGCATAACCTGTGGGCTTCAAAGAAAGGTTCTACCTCGCAAGAAAAAGGCACGAAGTGACCGGCTCGATGACTCTCTCGTCTCCGTACAAGGACCAAATTTATGATCCCCGCCTATATGGTAGCATGATCACCTTCTCGCGACGAAGATTTGCCAAGAGATGTTTCCCAAAGACAATGAAGCCTCAGACATCACTATTCGGCTCAACACCGTATCGCTCCCGGGGTATTGGTGGACAATGGATCGCCCGTTAATGTCCTTCCTCGCATGATGCGGGCCCTACGCATCAATGAAAGGCACATGATTCCATCTACCCGGCCAATCAAGGCATATGATGGCATCGTCTCGTCCCATCCTGGGGACGGTGGTTCTCGGGAACTCGGTACGAAACCCAAATGGTGCCAAGAAAATTCCATGTAATGGACATCCCATCCGAATTCACACTCTGGCTGGGCGCCCTTGGTTACACCACATGAAAGCCATAGCCTCCACTCTTCACCAATGTGTCAAGTTCATTAACCGACAAGGGGACCTTGAAGTCATAAGGGGTGACAGTTTCCTCATAGGAACGAAGCCGAGACCGTCACTAAGCATGCTCTTAGCCGTACACCGAGGCTACCTCCTCCGAATCGACCAAGGGACTATCGGGCAAGTCTCATCGAATCCCCTGTAATCCGGTGATGCCAATTATGTCAACGCACTCAAGCGAGAAGACTCCGAAGAAGTTCGATTCATCAAATTCAATTGTCATTTCCAACATTTGGAGGCATACCGGAAGGAAACATTCAACACCGCCATGATACAGCACACAAACCCCGGTCCCTAATCACAGCCTTGTCACCATTCTTCAAACCCACTCTCTCGACCCTCGCCAAGCCAAGAAATTTTCATGATAAAGATCGACAAGCATCGTCATACTCAACTCGAATCTATGAACGTCGTGTGGGACGTCCTCCTTGCCGAACCGCTCGCTAAGCCTTTCCGCTCAAGCATGGGGCATGAGATTTTTCCAAAGAAGACACCAAGACGCAATACGTCCCTTACATCCGGATTGAGCGGTCGATTGTGACGAGTTAGAATTCCCTGCAATTCGAGGAAGATCCCTACATTCATATGCTCGCGGCCATGTGCGCCGAACACAATTGATTCTCGGTTCGTACAAAGAAATGATAGCAATGACCGAGGAAGGAGGACAAACAAGATAACCCCGAGTCATGAGGTCACCGACAAAGAATGCCGCTAAAGAATTGGGAAACTCTCTCAGTGCCCGTCCGCGACCAAAGAAGAAATGATCACCAAGCTTGGATTGGTCCCCGTCCCTCAGTGTCAACCTTTGTAAAGTCCCCGAGTCTCTCATTGTTGAAGTTTGAGTCTTCCGAGTCGTCCGATGGCCTCACGCCCGAAGACCACGAAATTGTAGCCACATACCGTATTCCCTTTTATTCTCAATGAAATGACGAACCTTTCGAGTATCCCTTGATTGCCACTTTAACTAATGATGAATTAACTAATAATCTAAAAACAAGCTTAATAACGATTCACTAGATGAAGAAGCAGACACATTAAATGAACAATATATCAAAGAAATCTTTAAGCAAAGTTGTCCTAAAGAGGAAAATCGAGCCCAAGCCGCCGAAGAGATTTTGACGAGTGTGAATTTGGGAACCGCGGAAGAGCCTAAAGAGACGCAGATTGGTAGTTTCTTCGAAGGGACCGAAAGGGATGCCCTAATTGAGCCGCTAAAGGAATTCGTGGATGTGTTCGCATGGTCCTATAAAGATATGCCAGCCTCGATCCTTCCATAGTTGAGCACCGAATACCGCTCGACCCGTAAGTCAAGCCGCAAAGCGTAAGCTAAGAAGAATTAAGCCCGAATGGTCCCTACAAGTGAAAGAGGAGATAGAAAAGATGCTCGTATGTGGTTCATCAGTGGTCATTGAATATCCTACATGGCTTTCCAACATAGTAACGGTAACCAAGGCCAACGGAAAGATCCGGTGCCGCGTAGACTTCAGAGACTTGAACAAAGCCACCCAAAAGATGATTTCCCCGCCAAACATCGACATTTTGGTAGATTCCACGGCCAACCATGAAGTTAAATCCTTCGTCGACGGTTTTGCCTGCTACAACCAAATCAAAATGGCGTAAGAAGATCAAGCCAAGACAGCCTTCACGACCCCTCGGGGCACATAATGCTACACGGTCATGCCGTTCGGACTAAAGAATGCCGGAGCTACGTACTGCAGGGCAGCTACATGCTGCTCCATGATATGATCCACAAAGAAATCGAAGTCTATGTGGACGACATGATAATACACTCCAGAGGATCGATGGCCAACACTTTGTTGATTTGAGAAAATTCTTCGGCCGCCTCCGAGACCACAAAGATGAGACCGAATCCAACTAAATGCACCTTCGGTGTAAGACGAGGCAAGGTGCTAGGATATATGGTGACAGAACGGGGAATTGAAGTAGACCCCGTAAAATCAAGGCCATAGTCGAAATGAAGCCACCCCGAACACCGACGTAAGTGAAATCCTTCATGGGAAGACCGCAATACATAAGCCGCTTTGTAAATCACCGACCTCAATCTCGCGAGCCGATCTTCAAGTTGATGAAGAAAATGCCTACACAAAATGGACTCCGTAATGCCGCTCGCTTTTGAACAGATCAAGGCGTACCTCGTGAATCCCCGATTCTTTGCCCACCACATCGCCAAAGCCGCTATTGCTATATCTAACTGTCACGTATACAAAGAATTGGGGCTATGCTAGCTCAAGAGAAGAAAGATTCCAAGGTCGAAAACGCCATCTATTTCGTGAGCGTAAAGCTTCAGGAAGCGAACTCAATTACTCGCTTGTGAAAAGACTTGCGCAGTTTGGTCCGGGTAGTGGGAAAGTTGAAACACTACATGCAGCCTCACCCGATACATCTCATCTCAAGGATAGACCCCATCAAATATCTCGTTCGACAAGCCTTCCATCTCTATGAGGTTGGCAAAATGGTCATTCTTTTTGGCCGAATACGACATCACTTATGTTTCAAGGAAATCCGTAAAAGGACGCATAATGGCGTAACATTTGGCCGATTTCCCAAGTGATGAGTCCCGAGGACCCGAACCTCAATTTCCCGATGATGGAATCTTTGCTCTAGAAGGAGAAAATCGCTGGCAACTCTTCTTCGACGGGCGTCAAACAAAAGGGGGAACGGAATAGGAATGCTTCGGTCGATCCTACCGACGAACACACCCCCATAGCAGCAAGGTTGAACTTCGAGGTCACCAACAACGCCGCCGAATATGAAGCTTGCATAGCCGGGCCGAAGCCGCCCTTGAAAGAAATATCAAGGAATTGGAGGTGTATGGTGACTCGCCTCATCATCAATCGTCTCTAACAAATGGAAGACCGTAGACCCGTCCGCAAATATCACACTTACATGGAAGAGCTAGTAACTCAATTCAAGGAGATCACTTTCATTACTTGCCCAGAGATCGCAAATGCATTTGCATGCTCCGGCAACACTAGCCTCCCTCGTTGAAATACCCGAAGGGAAGTCCGTCAAACCATTCGTAGTCGGGAGAAGAGAAAATCCCGCTTATTGCTTTGAAATCGCTGCAGGCCGAACCGGCCAGCTGATCCCCGGTACACTCGCATCTATCAAGACCGAAGAACGGAGAAGCCTCCTTCAAAATGAAGATGGGGAATATAAAGAAGGAATCAAAGCGAAAAGTCTCTCACTCGAAGCGACTCGCCTCCCATTATGTTCTTTGGGAAACATGCCGTACAAGAAGCGTTATCAAGGCCCCTCCCCGCGATGTATCGGCAAACAAGAGGCTACCGAACTCATGAAAGAAATACATGGTGGTACCTGCGCCCCCACATGAATGCTCGAGCTCGATGCAAATCATACCGAGAATGGGGTACTTTTGGATCTCCATGGAAACCGACCGCATCCAGCCACAAAAGCCGCGACAAATGTCCGCCGATACTCAAATCTTAATCATTTGCCTCCTCACGAGTTATACTGCATGACAACCCCCTGGCCCTTCGTCACTTGGGGAATTGATGTCATAGGCAAAATCACGCCACCAGGCAGCAACGGCCACGAATTCGTCCTGGTAGCTGTGGACTATTTCACCAAGTGGGTTGAAGCCAAGTCCTACAAAATCCTCAACTCAAGGAAAGTAGCCCTCTTCATCAAAGAGAACATCATATGCCGATACGGGTTGCCACCGAAATCATCTCGTATAATGGATCCCACTTCGAAGGGGAATGCGACAGCCGCCGGCGTAATCTGTAATAACCCGTCACAAGTCATCTCCCCTGTGCCCCAAACCAACGGAGCCGTCGAGGCAAAGAAACAAGACCTTAGAAAACATCATTCGGAAAATGGCCGTCCAAGGTCGAGATTGGCCCGAGAAGCTACACGGCACTCGGGGCTACGTAACATCCGTCGAACGGCAACCGGGAAACACCATTTGCTCTCACCTACGCAATGGAAGCCGTACTCCCAATCGAGCTAGAAATCCCCTCACTCCGGTACCGTTGGAAAGTCGATCAACGAGGTCGAATGGCTCCAAAGTCGCCATGATGAGCTGGCCCTGCTAGATGAGCGACGATTGAAAGCAATGGAACACATCCGAGCCTACCAAGGAAGAATGGCCAGAGCCTTCGACAAGAAAGTAAAGCATCGGGAGATCCGAGAAGGTGATCTCGTTTTGAAAGAGAAGCCCCCTACCCGTGTCAACCCGCTGCAAATGGGAGCCTCGTCCGGGTCGGGCCATACATCGTCCGTAGATCTTCTCCTGAGGAGCCATGCAACTTGCGCACCTCGACGGAAATCCCTTTGTACACCCAAAGCGAATGGTGACAAGTCGCGCGTATACTACGCGTAAAACACCGAGTCAAAAAAAAGAAACAAAAAAAAGAGTGCTAAAAGAGTAATACCCAACTAGGTTGAAAACCCGAAAAGGGCGGCCTAGGTAAAAACAGGTTGCACCAAAAACAACAAAAAAAAAAAAAAAAAAACAAAAAAAACAAAAAAAAAAAAAAAAAAAAAAAACAAAATCGACTGTGTCGAACTACTGAGACCCGAGCCCTTTGTCCGAAGGGAACGTAGGCACCGAAACGGTTCGGTCTAAAGCACAAATAAAAGTCATACTCGACATCAATACACCGATCGTACCATGAAAGCGTCTCGAAAACTCTAAAGCAATTCACATATTCATTACAAGTTAAAAGCTTTTTGATGAGTCTAAGCCCGGTTCATTCCTACAACTGGCAACCTGCTAAAAGAAACTAAGATACATAATCAAACTAATGTGTCTGCTACGACAAGAAAGGGATACTCGAAAACCTCAAGGTCACTCCAAGCCACTCGCATCGGCCTCTCCCCTCTTCTTCCCCTTCGAGTCTTCTTCTTCGAACAGAAAATGTCGGTCTTCCTCCTACCAAGCTCGTATAGGAACAGGATCTATCAAACCAGCCTCCGTCGTGGCCTTAGTGGCCCTAGCATCATCTCTCATCTCCCCGTAGCCTAGCCGGTAGCATAGGAGTCCTCCTCTCCCGTCTCTTGACATAAGCCTCATAGTCGGTCACAACATCCCCGCTCCCGTCGTGAGGGTTGGCCCTCGCCGCCCTCCTCCTCTCCGAAACCTGTCGATCCTCCGCACCCACAATGGCCTCACGCCGTCTCAAAATAGCCATCTCGAGTCTCTCCCAAATGCCTCTCGTACCAATCCAGGTACCAAGTGGTCAGAACACAGTCTCTGACGCCCGAGGATAACCCGAGGAGGAAAGACGTCATACCTCCATACTCGGGAAAGAAAGGAAAACACCGAAGGATCATCCATAGAAGCGTAAGCCACCACCCCGGTGGCTATATCATCAAAATCCTCCAAAGGAACCTCGCTCCAAGCCGAACCGTCTCGTAACCAAAGCCTAATGTAGAAGCCGGACCGAGAAAGCCCCTAAGCATGACCACACGAGACCCGTCCCGAAGTACTGCGAGTCTCCACCCGCCAACAAGGCACCGACCATCCGATATCTTCTCGTCCGGCGACCAGCCATCCAACGCTCCCATGAGCCCCGATCATCAAAATCTACAAGAACCCCTCTCCCGGCGAATGTCCAAGGCTTCGATCATATCCGATGTTTCCCGAAGAACCCCCAGCGCTCCATCGCCCACAGTCAAGAGAAACGGGCTGCCCCGCGCATATACCGTCTCCCGTAGCGCCCTGTCGAGAGCATGAAAAGTCTCTCCCAGATCAAAGGTACAACATCTGCCCAAGCGACAGTGAACGACTACATCTAGCAGAGCCCGATGACAGATCCCAAACGAATAAACCATGAACAAGGTCCCGAACATGCAAAGTGCAAAGGCATCCCAATAGGCATCGTCAAGCAAGCCTAAGCCCCTAAATCTATCAGGAAGACCAGAAATATCAAAATGATCAGGACCACGGATCATACCTTGTGCTTCCTCCGGGGAAAGATGAAGGAGGTTGCACAATCTATCAACGAAAGAGGTTTCTCCGGGCAAAGGAATTGCAATATCCTCCACCTCCGGACCACCAAGCAAAGCCCGAAATTCTTCGATAGTCGGGACCATCTCATTATAAGAGAGGCAAAAGACATGCCTTCTAGTATCCCAAAATGATGAAGAAGCTCTCAAGAGGTCGTGGTCCGGAACCAATTCTTTGAGGGACCATAAGCACTTCACCTTGTACCTTTCTTCAAAGAATGACCTCCTCTCATGCATAATCTCCCGAGACCACTCTTTAAACTTGGTGAAGAATTGCATTTGAGAATTTTGGGATAATTTGGGTGGATTTCTCATGCTCACAATTCTCTCCATGGTTTTTCTCTCCTTCTCCCCGAAAATGGCTGTTTGAACTGGTGGTTGAAGAAGGTATTTGAATTTGAAATAAAGTAAGACCAGATCTGAAGCAAAATTAAAGGACAATGTCAGATTCCTGTCCTATCCGCGCGGATAGTATTGTTACCAAAAAAAATTTTTGCTGCAGTTTAAACTGCTGCACCACAAAGGAATATTTTGTCCCAGCCAAAGCCTGTCCAAACCAGTCCATACACCAAACATCTACACCCTTGCCAAAAAACCGAGGCTCATGCAACATTGCATTCATACTGCATTACATTCATGATAGATAAAATAAGATAAAATCCTAAATTATTACATTCCAAAAAAAAAAAAAGAGAGTGTACATAAAAAAATAATATCAAAAAAAAAAGGTAGGTAACAATAATCCTAAATTATTACATTCCAAAAAAAAAGAAGCAAAAAAAATGTGCATAAAAATGAACTGTATCTGTCTAAATAAATACAATCTCAGTCTCAGAAATCAATATCAAAAAAAAATCAGTCTCGAAGGATCGTCGCCGAGTCCTCGGTGGCCGGGCCTTTCCCCGGTCCCTCTTGCGGCTCGGGCCCGCCTCCTCGCAGTCATGAAGATTTCAGCTCGTAATCATCATCCTCATCTCCGGAAGAAGGCTCGTCCAGACCTACCGGCACGCTCTGATACGGAAAACCAAGATCCGCAAAGAAATCATATCCGAAGGTGAAGGCGTCTGACTCTCGGACGTGCGAAGAAGATCCACCATGATGCCGACGTGTCCCCGCCCGTAAGGATCTCCGAGAATGACGTGGTCCGAAGGCGCACCACGCGGGGATCTATGAGAGGAGAAAGAGGAGTCTCGGAAGAACGCTCGTAAGGCTCGTGGGAAGTCTCCCGCCCGATGTGCGCCGGCGCGTGGTCGCCTCGCTCTAGCCTCGAGGGGCTCCACAAGCCACCATCCTCCGGATGAATCTCTTAGCCCCGATCACCGCTTCGTCGCCTTCTCCACGACCACCTCCGAAACCGCACGAAAGCAAAAGCGTCGAAATAGTTGAGGCAAAAACGATGACAGAAAGAAAGGAAAAGACAAGCAAAAAGAGGTGGGAAGGAGAAGCCATACTCTTCATACCTGACGAGGCCGGAAAGCTCGTGGAAGCCGCTCAGCCGGGGGATTCGCACCCTCAATCTAACCCCATCCCGGACATATGAAAAGTCCGTCCGAGGGTACCGCGGGATCCCTAATCCCTCTCCATCAAGAACGGCGTCCTCGCCTCCTCAAGACAAATACCGGATACGGCTCAATCGCCACGAATGCCGAGAAGTGCTTTGGCCGCCTCGTGTCGCCCGGTGTCTCCGACCTCTCGCTCGGATACATCATGTCGGCGGGAGGCTCCACCGGTGTCATCAAAGGCGACCACGCCATGCCGACGCGTCACTCTCTCCCCGATAATACACGTCACAAGTCAAGCCCCTCAAAATCCTCCCGCCACACGGTCCATACCTCGGCGCCTCACGCGCCACATCGAAACGATCCCAGGGATAGAATATCATCCCCTCATCCGTCTCAACCCCCGTCAAAGGCAGGCAGGCCCTGTATCTGAGGGTCGTGCGCCCTCTGGAACCTTTCTTCTCCCGGGCATACTTGGACCAGGAACACATGGCCGGATACGCCCCAACGTACTCCGCCGGCTGTCGCCACATCGTGACGTGAAAGAACTCCAACGCCCATACCTGCGAAAGGTAAAAATCAAATCAATTAAGTGCGAAAAAGATACGTGCTTAAAGAAAAGAGGGAAAGCAAAAGGAAAGCTTATACCTCCAGAGGGAACTCGAAGCATGTCAAGGAACGGCCTTCCTGCTATACCGATCTAGAGCGAAATAGAGCTCTGCGGCCTGCCTCTCCCCAAGAGACCTCTCCGGCCATCCCCACGTCCTCCAAGGACCTCAGCAAAGCAAAAACAGCCATCCCTCGGCATGTCCAAAAGAATGCTCGAAAAAGCAAACCATAAAAGGCCCTAGCAATCCGCTCGGCGCCTATCCTCTCATCCCGACCTCGTAGCTCCCAATGATCTCCACAATCTTTCCCTCGACCACGGCGTACTCCATACCCATCCCCTTTTTGGGAATAGGGAGAATCCTAGAAGGGCTCGCAGATCCGCATCGCGTAGCCGTCTCGCCACTCAATGCTGCGTCCATTAAAGGACAAACCCGTGATCGCAGCCGTAGTCGGAAGGCGTAACCGTCGCCTCGCCCCGTGAAGAAGTGGAATGTGTGGGTCACGTCCCACCGAGTCTTTGTGCCAGCGAAGATCGAGACCCTTGCTCTTGGGAAACTTGACCAACCCCCTCAAGCACTCGATGAACTCGTACAAGCCGGTCTCAATGACGATCTGTCTAGGACTCATCATCGCTCCTCCTCGCCCATATTCGGAAGCCGGTCCCCAGACCCAATAACGAGACTCCACCGATCCTCGAGTCTTCATCTTGTTCAACCGCTCCGTCACGAAATTGTTTTCACCCTGCAATAAAAAAAAAAGAGAGGGAAACAAAAATGTCAAAAGTGTCAAAAATTTTGCATTCAAAAAAAAAAAAAGAGAGAGCATACACATGCATCATAAAATTTTGAAGAAAATTCGGCAGCATAATAGCATACAATGGACCTAACCCCATTTTTCTCGCACAAAAGAAGGCAGTTTTCAGCAAATCTCAATCAACATTCATTCATAAATGAAGAAAAAATTCATACAAGGAGTCAACGGAAGCAAAAACTCCGTCCCCTTTTTCATAAAATAACATGCATACATTCATTCAACGGAAGCAAAAACTCCGTCCCATTTTTCATGAAATAGCATACATAAACAATTTTTTAAATCATTCATTCAATCAAAGGGGAACGAAAAATCCATCCCACTTTTCATAGAAAATCACATTCTCAAAAAAAAAAAATGCATTCATATCATTCATATCATTCATCATCCCATTACAAAAAAAAAATCCTACAAGAGTGCATACATGCATACATTCATGTCCGTCCCAAATTCGGACGAACTCCTTATCATTTCATATTTCAAAAACAAAACCAAAAAAAATGGCAAAATGCCCATTCTTTTCAAACACATTGCAACATGCAAATCATCAAAATTTCAAAAAAAAAAAAATACAATTTTTGAATTTTGAAAAAAAAAAATGGCAAAATGCCCATTGGTAACTCGACCAAATCCACCGGCAATACATGCCCACATATAGTCACATCACAACCATGGTATATCAAAGAAGATGCAAGGCACTCTCCCATAGGAGCAGAGACCTCCAACACATAAGGCATAGATTCAGGCAAAATATGCAATGAGAATGCAAAATGAGATGCCACAAATGAATGGGAAGACCCGGGGTCTATAAGAATGCGGGCCTTAACTCCTGAGAGAGGGACTATACCTCTAATGACGGCATTGGGATCGACCTCTCCTCGACCCAAAGCAAACACTCGACCTTGCACTCTATCTTTGGGTTTCCCATCGACATCTCTCTTCACACCACTACCTTGTCCCCCTTGACCACTATCCGAAGCTTGCTTATTCTGCCACCTTGGACAATTCCTCCGAAATGGCATGTCGCCCCACACTCTAAACATCGGCCTTGCTTGCTCCAACACTTGTCCTCCGAATGCCTTTGCTTCTTGCAATACCCACACGGTGCCCCAGACTGACCTGGAGTCGAACGATTTGCTGGCGCCGTTACGCTTCCTCCTCGATTTGCTCCCGAAGTGAATGTCCTTGTGTAAGTGCTCCAATTTGAGCTTGTTAGAATTTTTGTTAGAAAATTAACGAAAGTTATAACATTTCTAACAATTCCTAACATTCCTAACTTTTCTAACAAAGTGAGGGCAAAATGGGGATTGCCAAAAAAAGATAAACCAAGGAAAGGAATCAAAAAAGCAAAAGAAATAAGAAAAACCAAAAAAAGAAATGGCTGGAAACATAATCTGGCTGGTTAATTTGAATTTTAAAAAAGATTATTCCTATTGTCCAAAGCCTGGAGCAAGATTTAATGAACGATTACCTGGCTGCAGGTCCTATCCGCGCGGATGAGATTGCAATTTTCAGAGGGCTATAAATTGAGCCCTCCAGTCACAAAAATAAGGAACAAGAGCACAATTCATAGTATCTGGCGAATATACTCGAGAAAACAGTGAGAATTCCATAAGAATTGTCACCTTTTTCTCTTGAATCTTCCCAACTTTCACTCACTCAAATCAAACCCAAACACTCTTGCATTCAAGCCTCAAACACTCATATATTCAAGCCAAAGCCCCAAAATACAAAGAAGATAGGTATAACCTCCCTCTTCTTACCCTAAATCTCTCATCCATGCATGCATTTTCAAACTACAAAATGTAGTTCATTCATCTTCTTGTCTTAGATCCAAGAAGATCACCATGAAAGTTCATCTCCATGGATGATCTTCTACAAGGATCAACATTATTTTCAAGTTCTCTTACTTTCTTGCAAAGAAAACACATTTTCAAAACCCTAAAAAATATTTTCAAGCATCAAATCTCATTTTCAAAGGATAAAAATCCCCTTCCCAAGCAAATGAAGTGCTTAGTCCTAATGTACCCCAAGGATGGTTTGGTATAGTTGATTCACCACTAAAATGTCAAGTGATCACTAACCAAAACCTAGGGAAATGGGGACAAGCATGGATGCAAAACCCCCCTTAAAATCATATTTTCTTTTTTGAGAAGTTGCTGTCCAGTAGCAATTTTCCAAGATTCCAGTCCATTGTCTTAATTTTTGGACACAGATAAACTTGGAATTTGGTGTTGAATACAAAACACTTTTTGTAGCCAACATCCAGAGCTTTCCATACATATTTTTACTTTATTTTTTGGGTGAGTAAAACTCTCTTTTTCAAATTTTCTTTTAGAGGCTAGTTCATTAGCTTCTGGAAATCCAGATTGCATATCTGAGATTTCCAGAAGGTTTTGACCCCTCAAATCTTCTCCAAAATGGAAAATTCCTTCGCAAAAATCTTATTTAAGTTGTCTGGAACAACTTTCATTCTCTGAGTTTATCCAGATTATGAAGTTTTAAGACCCTTGAATCCATTTCAAAATCAAAGGTCCACTGCCTTTTTTATTCTGGCAGAAGTGGCTCTCAACTTCAAAAGGTCTTTTGAGTACCAAATATCAATCCAAAAATTTTCCAAATAATCATGGGATCAGTTTAAAGTCTTAAAAAGATATCCCAATTTTTACTTTTCTGAGTTTCAAATTATTTTGGCCAAAACACACACACACACACAAATGATTTTCAGCTTGGAAGACTCGTTTTACGAGGCATTCCGGGTGCACACTAACGTCCTTCCCGGCGTGTAACATGACCTCCGAACCCAAATTTCTGATCTCGGGCATTTTTCAAAGTTTTGGCCCTTAAAACAAAAATGGCGTGGCGACTCCGTTCTTTTCTCGGGTTTTATTTGGTTTTTTTTCAAAGAAACGCAAAAAATCGAATTTTTTCCCGCGAAATGGCGACACATCATCACAGTGGCGACTCCGCTGGGGACTTAAGCTTTTTCTAAAAAAAAATGATACTTGATATATTGGTGGAAACCATTAAACTTCCCGTTACCGCCTCCTAACACGAGTCGGGAATAAATTGTGGTTTAACAATCCCACGTACCGGTATCACCGTTTTCCAAAAAAAAAAAAGGGAAAAGCTTTTGAGGGTCAAGCTTCCGTCCCGGCTTTGAAAATCATTTGTGTGTGTGTGTTAATTTTTGCACATTTTTCGTGTTGTTTTGGCCGCCTCGGAAAAAGTCGAAATTTTGACTGTCGGAATCATGTCTCTAACTGTCGGAATTTTCGTGCTTATGTGTTCATTAAATTTCAAAAAAAAAAAAAAAAAAAAAAAAAAAAAGGATTTTCAAAAAAAAAAAAAAAGAAAATTTTCAAAAAAAAAAATCATGCATCATATTTTTAAGACACATAAAAAAAAAATTTATATTTTACTCGAGAAAAGAACATAGATCGTTTGCACACTACGCGCACGTTGACCGTACACTGCACACTACGTCCCTAACCCGGGGAAATCCTTGTCGCGGTCCGTTTGGTCTTATTACGCCTCTCGGATGAGCACAGGACTACCCAAACATCCCATGGAGCCTCGTGTCGATCATGCACTTGTCCGTGACACACTTTGTCCGAGACCCGGTTGGTTTTAGTCCGTGCCGTGTCATGCCCTGTACGTGTATAGACCTTTCCTTTCAAGCCTTTGTCGGCATACCGACTCAATGTCTTTGGGGACCCTAATCGTCGAAGTTACGCCGGTTTTCCGCCGCAAAATTTGACCAAGATATTGACCGGCGCCTTGACTTCGGCTCGACCGGCACAAATTATACACCGACTCCCAAAGCATTGACACCGAGTCATCAAGGATTAATGATTATTCCATGCCTAATTACGCTTAAGCGACGACAAGTCAAGATCAATTGTGGACGCTTATCGGTCAAATCATGCCGACTTTTCGTCGAGCCCCGGACATGATCTTGACTTTTGACGTCGGCTTTGTCCGTAATTTACATCGAATGCTCGTTAAGACTCGATTACCCGCCGCACTTTTAGGATCGTTTTTCTTTCGGTCGGTGGGACCCGCTTGCCCTATAGGACCCTCGCCCGGGCCGTCCACCCCGGGAGGTCGAAATACGGAGTGGAATACGAGGGGCTTATAGACGTAGTGACGGGGCCCACTGATCCAGATCCGCAGTAGTTTGCGAAAAAGAAAAGCAATCTTTTCAACCGATTAGGTTAATAAAACATGTTTTAAGTAAACGTGAACAAATAATCGCATGTTGCATGAGCCTAAAGCCCAAACACCTACCCTCCTTCCATTCCTGACATCTCGAACCTTCGTGTCCTTTCCCCGCAGCCTCCTCACAAAGGTTGGTTTCGGGCACCGGGTCATCGTTTGATTAGTTGGGAAGAGTCGAGCGCGTCATCGGCTTCGCCGTTTGTTCCGACTCCGGGTTTGTAATGTCTCGCATCACCGGTAATGATGGGGATAACGTCACTCCGCCTCCCGGACCCCTCGACGAGCAATAGTGGAATCGCCAGCGTAACGTATGAGGTTACGACAGAGCACGCCTAAACAGCCTTATGGAGGCTATTAAGAGCCATGGTCTCGGCCGCCGCCTCAATCCGGATGGCACCTTCACCGTGGAAGAAGACGAGGATGCCAACCCCACTCTCGGCCGCCACGACTACACCGGGGATGCCACCACCCACCTCCTATGGTGCCACTACCGTAACCTATGCTCCCGATTTTCGGGTCGGCCAGGCTCCCCAACCACGCACCACCGGATCCATGCAGCCCGACGGCACAAATCGGTGGGGCAAAATCGCACGGAATGTCTTCTCATGGTTGGGGCTATCTCGGAATGCCACAAATAATCGGGATCCCGCCACAGCTGGAATCGATCAATTCGGGCCTCCGCAGCAGCAGTTGAAAAGGGCCAACAACGGCCACGGTTCGGAATGCCGCCACAACTTGGTTCGGACCACGATCGGAGCCCTCACTCGTAACAATACTAGTTCACCAAGCTCCTCACACAAATCCATTCCTCACTCGGACTTCTATGGGTTACCAAGCCTCCATCCGGTGTCATCCGAATCACCAGACCGCAGCATTCCCGGGTTATACACCTCGCCTCGGCCATGCAATTCAACAGTCGGGGACGAGCCCGCACCTAAGCATACATACGGGCCCCACTCTGGAAATCCAAGTTATCCGGCTACATCGGAGCTGCCACCACCTACTTTGCCCGTTGAAAATCAACAGCAGGCCACAATGTTCTATCCCTTCGCCCAAGCTCCTACTCATGCTCCCTGTGGTAACTCGGCCCAGGACAAGGTTTTCACCTACGTCCCCGGATCGGCCTGTTCCCTCCACGATCTGCCGCCGGTGGTAGCTCCTCTCTCTAACTCGGCCACTAGCTTGAATGCCATGGCTCCGCCACAAGACCCTCATCTCGGCCTGGTTCATGGAGCAACACAAGGAAATGAAAGCGCGAATCGGCGGGCCGGCGCAGAAGTCGCCTTCCCGCCTACGAGACCGGACTCCATTGTTCCTCGCCCCACAAATTCGTGATGCCTAATCTGGATCTCTTTGATGGGGGTGCATGCCCGAAAAACCATCTGGACACATATACCTTGGCGATGAAGGCCAAAGTGGTGCACCAATCGGCCGAGTTAGGCGGCTATTTCGATCCCATCCTTGAAGTCCGGTGCCTTAAAGTGGTTCTTTCGTTTGAAACACGAAGCCAAGGCTACGTGGGACCAGATTACCAATGCCTTCACGAGAGAAATATAAGGCCAACTTGGAGTGGGAAACAAATAGAGTTGACCTACAAACAACGGTGCGGCGTCTGATGAGAATGTTGGGGACTTCTACAAGCGGTGGAATACGAAACTCGGTGAAATGGCCATCCCTCCTTCCGAAGAGGAACAAGCTGGACATCTTCCGAGTCATGCTTGAAACCACATCGAGAGCCTCCCTCGGTCACTTCCCATACTCGAGACTTACGGGCCATGGTTAACTCTGCGGCTAAGTTTGAAAAGGCCTACTAATCGGCGCCATTTCTTGCACACCTACGGATATCGGGCTCCTCCTGCAAACACTTTGCCCTGCTCTGCCAAAGGCAAAGAAATGATTAACTATGCGGGACGGGAATGTAATAACACAACTCCTTTTGCTCCCGAGAAAACCGGTAGAGCCCGGACCGCGGGTCATGAATCTCGAAAACTTTGGAATGCCTGCGAATGACATCTTTAGGGGGCTGGTGAAGGAAGGCTGTCTGCTGGCCTTTGGAGAATTTCCAACCCGGGAATCCGAATGCTCCCGTGGATACTCTGAAGTATTGTGCTTTTCATCAAGCTCACGGACATCGGCCCGACAAGCTGCTTTACTCTGAAAAAGGCAATCCAGGGCTAATAGAGCAAGGAAAGTTGGAAGGCCACCGAAGGGCCTAACACGATCAAAAATCCCGGCGCAAGGAACCATAATCGAGAGTGAATATGATTGAATGCGGAGAATCTTCGCATGCCCGGGAAGATGCTTGATGAAGGTCCCCAAATACCGTGGCCAACCTCGTCGAGGATCCTGAGATTCGGATTCCCCTCGGCCTTGAGGATATCGAGCGAATCAACCCATCTTGGTCTCATGTCGGAGACTCCTTGCAAGAATACGAGGCCCGCTATTTCTCGGATGAAGGGAAGGCCAATCTTGAAGAAGGCTGTTGTTCGGTCAAAACATGAGAGGACCATTTACACAAGATGGTTAGAACAATCGAGAAGAATTAGACAAGAAAGCTTAGGCGGCGCTGTGCTTGGGGCTTATCGGCAAAGAGGCCGAAGAGCATACGGAGCTAGTACACTTCCACAAGCGGCTATTGGAGAAGTCGAATACGACCCGAAGGCGGTGGCGAAGAATCGAGAGGAGGAAGAACCCTTGTACATTCTACACAGTGTCGAATACGTGCCGCCCCCTCTACACTCTTCCCCGCGGTTTACGGGAGGAGAAAGGCGAGTCACAATTGCCACTTAGGGAATGGGAGCATATGACAATTTACTGTGATGCACACGCACCCATATTCCCCTAACGGGTTTGATCGGCGTTCCCTCTCCGCCGAAATCCCGATAGTATGGGAAGATGATTCCGATGACAGCGATGATGATGATGATGACGAGAGCGAAGAGTCAGCGAGGCCCCGGATCCGAAAACAATGCGGAACAATCCACGCAGGAAATGAGCCCATGGGAGCCGGGCACAATGGTTGGTTGTCGGCAAGCGACGGCAGAAGAAACTTTGGAAGACGAATATGAGGCCAGGAGCACGTAGAAAGCCATGAAATTTCACAGGGCGAGTATGTGGAGGTCATAGAATTCAACTTTTGCCTACCCATGCTTTGGGGGAAAGGATTCTCGGACATCCGATCAGCGGATAGTTGAAGATTTGCTAGAAAGAGGAGGCGACTCCCATCTCCCCAAATGAGAGAATAACCACAGTCGGATCAAATCCGCCCAGCAAAGTAACGATCCTTATCGGGGGTTACCCATGAAGAGGTCACCTTCCCAGAATGTATGTCGGCTTTCGAGAGAAGTCCTAGAAAGCTGGCATGATACGGATGCGCCTCCCGACCTGAAAGTGCTTATAATCATCTCAACTACGAATATTACGAGAAAGGAACCGAGAATGGGTGCACTATCACAGGGATGAAATCGAAAAGCCGTCGAGTCAGAGCCAATAGCGACTCTTGTTGCATGATAACTATGACAGGCGAGGCCGGCCAGAGAGTGAATCGGAGGATGCCCTAGCTCTGTGGGCCATCCAAGGGGCAGCAACACAACCCCAAACCCAGCTGTGACACGGGAAGCCGATTATAAGGAGCCGCCCGGGAAGGAGCAGTCTGGCTCGGCCCCCTCAATTTGTCAGCTGGAGCTCAGTCCAGGCTCAGGTGGCAAATAGCCAAAGGCTCCCAATTGACCTTAGCGGCATTGAAGAAATCCGGTCAAGAGACGGCGATGAGGAAGTTAATCTGTTGACCCGATGCAGGCGAGATCTTCCAAGGAAATCCCAAGGCGAGATAAGAAGGCCACGAGATCAAACACCGAAGAAGATCGCCGCCCCTATGCTAAGGCAGTGAAACTCCAGGACCACGAAAAAGAGGATCCCGTGCTCACCCGGTTGGAAGCAAACACGAGCCAACATTTCCCTCTGGTCTCTACTCACCTCGTCCTATCCCCATAATGGCTGAAGTTGGAAGAAAGCACAGCTCGCACTCTCGTGCCTATTGATGCTACTCCCGATGATGTAGGTACAAACTAATTGGAAACATCCATTATGGGAATATAATCAACTTTCACATATCTCGACCTCCCTCAATTTGGGGCGATCATAACGAGCCTCTCTTCATCACGTCCAGTTGGATGAACGACGCCTCCCTCGGGTCTGGTTGATAATGGGTCCGGAATGAACATTCTTAGGCAAAGATCATGAAGCTTGCTTGATATCAAGACTACGAGACTTGAAACCTTCCTCCCTCACAGTCAAGCTTACGACTCAACATCTCGGCCGGATCCTTTGGAGTCGCCACTTTAGACCTCTGCGGGTTCGGACGAAATTGATACACAGCCCTGGCAAAATTCCGGGTTATTGACATCCCAATCACTTTTAATGCCTTATTGGGAAGACCTTGGCTGCACCCGAGTCAAGGGGGTCGCCTCAAGCCTCCACCGAGTGTGTGAAATTCGTCTCGAATGGGGGATTTGACAACCATTTACGGAGATTTAGTCACTTTAGAGGGCACGAGATGCGGGCGGAATACCTATTACAGGGGAAATCAAACATGACCGAGGGAAGGTCTCATGCTAACGGGCTTCACGGTCGAGCCTCCCAAGGCCCAAGTGTGCAACATAGATCGACGGTCGCTCGGGATAAAATCCCACCGGTCTTGAAAATGATGAGAAAAATGAGCTATCTACCTGGCCTCGGTGCAGGAAACACCGACAAGGAACTCACAAACTCATCGAGGTGAAAGGACAGAATACTCGCCACGGCACGGGATATGAGGCCTCCTCGGTGGACCAATTTGCAAAAGGAAAAAGATTTGAAGGCGCCACGGGAAGGGTCCCGGTCGGCGACCCTAAATCTCTCCCCTTCGATCCTAATTTGGTGACTACTTTGTAAAGGGTCCCAGCACCTGGCAAAGGGTAACATCGCGATAGAGCCCGCTCCTACGGAAGGATGGCTAAAGCTACAGGATAGCCTCAACAAGTTCGGAAGGAACCGAGGCTAACCCGGTCCGTAGAATGTTCTGGACCTACCCAAGATACACAGGGCTACCGCTACCATGAAGAGTGAGTATACCTTCGGCGTGCGACACAGTGGAACAGGTTCGAGAAGCTTACCACCACAAACCCGATTGCCCAGGAAGATCAAAGCTTGAGTTCGAATTGATTAGCCCAAAAGCTAAGGCCACGAATTTCCCTCGAGATGATTTGGGATGGTGCGGTTATGCGGCAATTGTTCGAAGAAGAAGTCCAGGTGCCGGACTGATTGATCTCGGCTCGGTCCAAGAGATGATAGCGGCAATTGAGAAAGGAAAACAAAAAACGGCCACGGTTCCCGAGTCATGAGGCCACAGCAAAGCAGCGCTAAAAAATTGGGAAACCCTCTCGGGCCGTCCGCGACAAGGAGGAAATGATCACCAAGCTTGGATTGGTCCCCGTCCCTTTGTGTCAATCTAGGACAAGTCCTCCCGAGTCTCTCTTTGTTAAGATCGAGTCTCTAGGGTCGTCCGGCGGCCTTACGCTGAGACTACGAGTCTGTAGCAAGCGCTGTATTCCCTTTCGTTTTCAATGAAATGACGAACCTTTCTGAGTATCCCTGGATTGCCACTTTAACTAATGATGAATTAATTAAAAAAAAAAAATTTAATAATTCATTAGATAAAGAAGCGGACACATTAAACAACAAAAAAAAAATCAAACAAAAAAAAGGGAAGAGGATCTTTAAGCAGGTTGTCCGGAAAGAGGAAAATCGAGCCCAAGTCGCGCGAAGAGATTTTGTGAGTGTGAATGCGGGAGCTGCGGAAGAGCACTAAAGAGACGGGATTGGTGATTTCTTCAAAGGAACTGGAAAGGATGCTCTGCAAAATCCTACAAGATCCTCAACTCAAGAAAAGTAGCCCTCTTCATCAAAGAGAACATCATATGCGAGATACGGGTTGCCGGCAGTAGAAATCATCTCGAGATAATGGATCCCACTTCGAAGGGGAATGCGGCAGTGGCAGCGAGTCGGAATAACCCGTCACAAGTCATCTCCTTACGGGCCCCCCAAACCAACGGAGCCGTCGAGGCGACAAACAAAGACTCTGGAAAATATCATCCGGAAAATAGCGTCGAGGCGAGATTGGCCCAGAAGTTACACCTGGCACTCTGGGGCTACAGAACATCGATGGAAACGACAGCGGGGAAACACCGTTTGCCCTCACATACGGAATGGAAGCCGTACTCCCAGTCGAGCTAGAGATCCTCGCTCCATATGCTCTTGGAAAGCCGGATCAACGAGGTCGAATGGCTCCAGAGTCGCCATGAAGAATTGGCCCTGCTAGATGAGCGACGATTGAAAGCCATGGAACACATTCGAGCCTACCAAGGAAGAATGGCCAGAGCCTTTGACAAGAAAGTAAAGCATCGGGAGATCCGAGAAGGGGATCTCGTTTTAAGAAAAGCCCCGGTCCGTATCAACCCCTCGGCGAATGGGAGCTGTATGGGTCGGGCCATACGTCGTCCAGGAAGATCTTCTCTGGAGGAGCCATGCAACTTGCGGACCTCGGCACGGGAATCCCTTTGTACACCCAGTGAATGGTGACAAGGCTGCGAGATACTACGCGTAAAACAAAGAAACAAAGAAGAAGTCAAAAAAAAAGAGTGCTAAAAGAGTAATACCCAACTAGGTTGAAAACCCGAGAAGGGCGGCCTAGGTAAAAAAAACGAGGTTGCACCAAAAAAACAAAAAAATCGGGTTGAACTACGAAGACTGAGGCTCCTCAAAATGAGGAACGTGAGCGGCGGAAAACGGTTCGGTCTAAAACACAAATAAAAAGTCATACTTTGGCATCAATACAACTCATCGGACCATGAAAGCGTCTCGAAAAACTCTAAAGCAATTCAAATATTCATTACAAGTTAAAAGCTTTTGATGAGTCTAAGCCCGATTCATTCCTACAAGCGGCAGCTTTGCTAAAAGAAAACTAAGATACATAATCAAACTAATGTGTACGCCATGACAAGAAAGGGATACTCGGAAACCTCGGAGTCACTCCATGCCACTCGGCCCGGCCTCTCTCCCTCTTCTTCCCCCTTCGGAGTCTTCTTTTACAGGAACAGGAAAAATGTCGGTCTTCCTCCTACCAAGCTCACGGTGTAGAAACGGGATCCTATCAAACCGGCCTCTGCCGGGGCCTTAGTAGCCAGCGTCATCTCTCATCTCCACTGTAGCCTAGTGGTAGCATGGGAGCCCTCCTCTCCTGTCTCTTGACGTAAGCCTCATAGTCGGTCACGGCGTCTCCGCTCTGTCATGAGGGTTGGCCTCGCCTCGGCCCTCCTCCTCTCGAAGCAGTCGGGTCCTCCGCACCCACAATGGCCTCATGCCGCCTCAAAATAGCCACCTGAGTCTCTCCCAGATGCCTCTCGTACCAATCCAGGTACCAAGTGGTCAGAAACACCGGCCTCGGACGCCTGAGGATAACCCGAGGAGGAAAAACGTCATATCTCCATGCTCGGGAAAGAAAGGGAAACAGAAGGATCATCCATAAAAGCGAGAGCCACCACAGTGGCTATATCATCAAAGTCCTCCAAGGAACTGCTCCAAGCCGAGCTTGTCTCGAGAACCAAAAAGACGGAATGTAAAGGCTGGACTAAGAAAGCCCGGAAGCATAACCACGGGAGACCCGTCTGAAGCACTCTGCCGAGTCTCCACCCGCCTTGACAAGGCATGACCATCGATATCTTACGTGCAGCGACCAGCCATCCAGCGCTCCCATGAGCCACGATCATCGAAATCCATAGCAACCCCTCTCTGGCAAATGTCAAGGCTTGATCATGTCGGGAGTTTCCCGAAAGAATCCCAAACGCTCCATCGGCCATGGGGTCGAGAGGAGCAGGGTGCCCCAGTGCATATACCGCTTTCCGGTAGCGGAGACTATCGAGAGCATGGAAAGTCTCCCCCGGGATCAGAGGTACAACATCTCTACCCAAGCGACAATGAACGACTACATCCGGCGAGGCCGATGGCGGATCCCAAAAGAATAGACCATAAACGGGGTCCGAACATGCAAAGGGCAAAAGGCATCCCAATATGCATCGTCAAGCAAACCTAAGCCCCTAAACCTATCGGGAGACCGGAAATATCAAAATGATCGGGACCACGGATCATACCTTGCGCTTCCTCAGGGAAAGATGAAGGAGGACGCACAATACTGTCAACGAAAGAAGCCCCTCCGGGCAAAGGAACCGCTATCTCTTCCACCTCAGGACCACCAAGCAAGGCCCGAAATTCTTCGACGGTCGGAACAATGCGTAGACGCCCATTCCACAAAACCAATAAATCATGATTACATAACCGTCTCTCTTTTATGTTTTGATGAAAGCATATCGGTTTCGTCGTATTTCGTTAAGTTTCTAACTAACTCGTTAGTTTTGGACTAGTATTGGAATAAAGCTGAAGAGGACAAAATAGTCATCGAATAGATATCTCGCACGAGATATCATATCTATGCAAGATATCCCCTGACGGGGATGTCTGAAATCACTCTCCTTCTCGTTCAACTCTTTTCTTGATAAACCTCATCTAATCGGTTCTCCAATCGGAAATTGAGTTAGGAGCTTCTGAGTGTTTTATCTCTCCACCTCTACCTCTTAAACCTCTATAAATACTTGGTGACTTCATTTGTTTGAAGGTCTAGATTTCACACAGCACACACAATTTGGTTTCTCTCACGAAAGATTCCTTGAATCCACTCCACCAAACCTCCTAAAATCACCTAAAGTTTGTTTATCAACCTGGTGATCAGCAAACATCCAAACGAATCAAGGATTGGCGAAGCTGTCGCATCAAGAGTTGACTCTCATATTGAGTCGAAACTACACCCAAATCACTTCTCGTCAGAAAACATCTTGAAACCGCGTTAAAATCAAATCTCCTAAATTAGGTAAACTCCTATACTTTTACTCTTTTCTTAATCTCTCTCTATTGGCTTTTAGAGTGAATTGTAATCCCGTCAAAAGGATTGCTTTAGAGTCCGCTTCAATGTTGAAGAGCGTCTCGAAGCGTCTGTCAGAGCATTCCAATCAGAAATTGATTAGGGTTTTCTTGTTCTTTATTTAATTAGTAATTAAAAAAGATTGATAATACTCGGTGTAGGAACCGATCTCGGATTGGGTGGAGCGGATGCTCACTCGACCTACCCGTTTCGATAACTTAACCCCACCCTCAAATCTCTTTTTAAGGTTTTTCTTATTGTTTTCCTAAATAAATGATAAGTGAGCTACATTATTCGAAAAATTCACGCATCGCTACACAATCTCGTTGAAGGAAAGCGCAAAAGACATGCCTCCATGAGTGTCCCCAAAATGATAAGGAAGAAGCCCTCAGGCCGTAAATCGAGGAATCAATTCCTTGGAGAGACCATAAGCACTTCACCTTCTATACCTTTCTTCAAAAGAAGGACCTCCTCTCATGCATAATCTCCAGGACCCAATCCTTGAACTTGTTGAAGAATGACATTTAGGATTCTTGGGACAATTTTGATGGAGCTTTTCTAAGGAGTTTTCCATGGTTTTTCTCTGCTTTCTCCCGAAAATGGTAGGCTGTTTAGCTGGAGGTTGAAGAGGATATTTAATTTGAAATAAAAGTGAGACCGGATACGAAGCTTAAGAAATTAAAGGACATGATGTCGGATGCGGGACTCCTCCGACGGATATGTTTGCTTGCTCCGTCAGAGAAAAATGCATAACGCAGTCCAAAGGCTATACACCCAAAGAGGAATATTTAAGTCCCGGTTGCTCGGGAACACTGTGCAAAAACCTCCTCCCAAACCGAGTACATATACCAAAAACTAACACCGCCCTTGCCAAAAAAGAAAAAAACCAAGGCTCATGCAACCTTTGCATTAATGCTGCGTGCATTGCATTCATAAAACAAAATCCTAAATTATTACATTCAAAAAAAAAAGAGTGTGCAAAAAAAAAAAGCAAACATCGATAAAATCCTAAATTATTACATCCCAAAAAAAAAAAAAAACAAACATCAATAAAATCCTAAGTGTACATCCCAAAAAACAAACATCAATAAAATGCAAGTGTTACATCCCAAAAAAAAATTATTACAAAAAAAAAACAAACAAACATCAATAAAATCCTAGAATTATTACATCCCAAAAAAAAAAAAAAAAGAAAAAAATGTGCATAAAGCTGTACAAATCTCAAATTCCGAGTCCATAAATCTCAAATCTCAAAAATTCGGGGGGTAATCAATCAGAATCCCTAGTGCCCGACGTCTGTCCCCGGTCCCTCTTACGACTCGGGCCCGCCTCCTCAGGAGCCCTGAAAATCTTGGGCTCGAGAATCGTCCTCGTCTCCCGAGAAAGAGGCTCGTCGGGACCAACCTAAGACGCTACGATAGGGCAAGCCGAGATCTGAAAAATCATATCCAGAAGGTGAAGGCGTCGGACTCCTGGGACGTACGAAGATGACCCACCATGCGCAAACGTGTCCACGCTCGTGTGGATCCCGAGAAAGACGTGATGCGAAGCGGCACGCGGGGATCAATGAGAGGAGACAGAGAGTCTCTGAAGAAGTCTCGAGCACGAATAGGGAAGCCTCCGCCCTAACAGGCGCCGGCCGTGGTCGCCTCGCTCTAGCTGAGGAGCCCCGCAAGCGACCATCCTCTGATGAATCTCTTAGCTCCGATCACTTGCTTCGTCGGCTTCTCGGCGGCACCACCTCCAGCTGCACAAAAGCATTAAAGCGTCGAGAAGCAGGTTGAAGCGAGAAATGATGACGAGGAAAGAAAAGAAAAGACAGAAAGAAAAAAAGAAAGAGAAGCCATTACCTTCATGCCGGACGAGGCCGGAAAGCTCGTGGAAGCCGCTCGAGTGAGGGATCTGCACCCTCAATCGGACCCCATCCTGGATATATGAAAAATCCGTCCAGGGTACCGCGGGATCCCAAGCCCCTCTCTATCCAACACAGGGCATCCTCGGCCTCCTCAAAACAAATGCGGGGTGCAGCTCGGTCGCCACAAATGCCGAGAAGTCTTGGCCGGCTGTTAATCATCCCGGAGTCGCGGATCATCTGTCACTCGGGTGCATCATATCGGCGGGAGGCTCCACCGGTGTCCTCGGCGAGTCACGCCATGCCGGCGCGTCACCCTCTCTCCCGGATAATAGGCATCGCATGAGTCGGACCTCTCGAGAATCCTCCCATTGCGGTCCAAATCTCAGCGCCCTTCGGTGCGCCACCTCGGCGATCCCGGGGATAGAATATCATCCTCTCATCCGTGTCGGCCTCCGTCAAAGGAAGGCAATCCGCGTACCAGAGTCGTACGCCCCCTGGAGCTTATCTTCCCCGGGCATGCTTGGACCAAGAATGCATGGCCGGATACGCCCCAGACGTACTCCAGCCAGTGCCCGCCACATCGTGACATGAAAAAGCTCCAACGCCCATACCTGCGAAAGGTAAAAAATCAAATCAATACGGTCTGAAAAGAAAAGTGTGTGCTTTCGAAGAAAGGGAAAGCAAAGAGAAAGCTTATACTTCCGGGGGGAAAACTTCAAAGCGGTCTGAGGAGCTCACGGCCTTCCCAGTGCCGTACCTATCGGAGAACAAAGTAAAGCTCGCCGGCCCGGCCTCTCCCCAGGAGACATCTCCAGCCATCTCCATGTCCTCCAAGGACCTCGTGAGCAAAGGCGCGTCCCCTCGGCATGTCCAAAAGGGTACTCGAAAAAGCAAACCACAAGAAGGTCACGGCAATCGATCGGCGCCTATCCTCTCCTCCCCGGCCTCGTAACTCACAATGGTCTCCACAATCTCCCGTAGACCAGCATACTCCATCCCCATCCCTTTTTGGGAATAGGGAAAATCCCGAAGAGCACAGCCAGATCATCCGCATCGCTCGTAGCCATCCCGCCACTCAATGCTGCGTCCATTGGAAGGACAAACCCGTGATCGCGGCATAGTCGGAAGGCGTAACCGTAGCCTCGCCCCAAAAGAAGTGAAACGTGTGGGTCGCATCCCACCAATGTCTTTGCGCCAAAGCAAACATCGAAGCCCTTGCTCTTAGGGAACTTGACGGTCCCCTCAAGACTCAACAAACTCCCAAAGCCCGGTCTCAACAACAATCGTCTCGGACTCGGCAAAGCTCCTCGGCCCGCATTCGGAAGCGGTCCCACAAGTCAACTACGAGACTCCACCGATCCTCGAGTCTTCATCTTGTTCAGTTGCTCCGTAACGTAGTTGTTTCCACCCTGCAATAAAAAAAAAAGAAGAAAATGTCAAAAAAAAATTGCATTTGCATTTGCACGAAAAAAAAAAGAGCATACATATGCATCATGAAATTTCAAAGAAAAGTCGACAGCATGACAGCATACAATGAGCATAGCCCCATTTTTCTCGCACAAAAAAAAAGAGAGAACAGTTTTCAACAAATCCCAATCAACATTCATAAAAAAAAAAAAATATTTCATACAAAGAGTCAACGGAAGTAAAAACTCCGTCCCATTCTCAAAAAAAAAAAAAAAAAAAAAGTTCCTATGCATGCATGCATATCATCCATCATCTCAAAAAAAAAAAAATCCTACATCCATACATCCTACGGAAGCAAAAACTCCGTCCCATTTTTCATAAGACATACATACATGCATTCATCAAAAAAAAAATGCATTCCTACGGGAGTAAAAACTCCGTCCCGTTTTCATAAAATAACATGCATTCAATCAACGGGAGGAAAAATCCGTCCCACTTTTCAAAAAAAAAAAAAGATCAATCAAAAAATCATACATTCATATCATCATCTCATGTTGGCAAAATGCCAATTCTTTTCTCAAGCAAAATGCACATTTTGGAACACCAACAAATTCATTGCAACATGCATATCATCAAGATCAATATTCAAATTTCAAAAAAAAAATCATTACAATTTTCATCCATGATTTTTGGATATTTCAAAAAAAAAAAAATGGCGAAAATGCCAATTCTTTTTCCAAGCAAAATGCACATTTTGGGATACCCATATACTCATTACAACATGCAAAGCATCAAAATCAAGATTCAAAGCCAAGAACATCAATCATTCGAATTTTCAAAAAAAAAAAAAAATTCAAAAATCACCCAAAATTCAAATCTCAAGCAAGAAATCAACAAAGGGAATGAAAAGATTCGAAGTATACCGTTCGGAGACTCGGATCAGAAGCCCAATGTTGCCAAGCATCGGGGTAGGGCTCCTCCGCAATCGATTGCGAAAGAGTATAGTGCCTCCTCATCCGGACGAGCTTCAATCGTCTCTCCGCTACCGGGCCACATCCTTGGCCTTGAAAAGCACCTTCCCCGTGTTCCATTGCTCGAAAATCGAAGAAAATCGGAAGATTTCGAAGCTTTTTTGCCCAACAATGGCGGTTTTTTGCGTTTTATCTCTTTCTCTCGTAATTCGTAAAAAGATCGGGAAGAAGAAAGGGGGCGGCCCCTCATTTAAAAACCCTTCGAACACGCTCCTATCCGCGCGGATAGATTGCCAGGTCAAAATGACCCTTTTCCTTTAAAAATATGGGACTCTGCAGTTCGGTCCCCACTTGACCAAAGTTAACTAAAGTCGGCCCCTTGTCAAGAAAATCATCAAACGGCGAGTCAAACGTAAGACCGATCTCCCTGAGAAAGATAACGAGATCCCGTATCTTTCATCAAAATTACCCCGACGATCAAACGTAAGACCGATCTCCCGAGAAAGATAACGAGAATCCGTATCTTTCATCAAAAATTACCCCTAGCGATCGAAGAAACGTAAGACCGATCTCCCGAGAAAGATAACGAGATCCCGTATCTTTCATCAAAATTACCCCGGCGATCAAACGTAAGACCGATCTCCCCGAGAAAGATAACGAGATCCCGTATCTTTCATCAAAATCTTCCCGGCGGTAAAAACGTAAGACCGATTTCCCGAGAAAGATAACGAGATCCCGTATCTTTCATCAAAATCTTCCCAGCGAGTCAAACGTAAGACCGATCTCCCGAGAAAGATAACGAGATCCCGTATCTTTCATCAAAATCTTCCTCAAGCGGTAAACGTAAGACCGATCTCCCGAGAAAGATAACGAGATCCCGTATCTTTCATCAAAATCTTCCCTGATAAAACGTAAGACCGATTTCCCCGAGAAAGATAACGAGATCCCGTATCTTTCATCAAAATCTTCCGGCTCAAACGTAAGACCGATTTCCCGAGAAAGATAACGAGATCCCGTATCTTTCATCAAAATTACCCCCTGAGCCAAACGTAAGACCGATCTCCCGAGAAAGATAACGAGATCCCGTATCTTTCATCAAAATCATTCCAACGGCACAAACGTAAGACCGATTTCCCCGCACGAATACGTCGATTTTCCCCAGAAAGACTAACAAAATCCCCGCCAAAGTTAACGGAATCCCAAAGCCAACGGAATCTCGAGAAGATCTCGAACTACGAAAGGGCTTGATTCCCCACTAGGGATACGTAGGTAGCCTATCATTAGGTCCAAACCCGACCAAAACGGTCACCCTCTCCTTCGGCAGCAGACAAAGTCCACCGAAAGGCCAAGGTTCGAGGCACCTAAAATGCCATCATCAAGGTTCGAGGCACCTAAAACGCCATCAATCAAGGTTCGAGGCACCTAAAACGCTATCTCCAAGGTCTGAGGCACCTAAAATGCCATCATCAAGGTCCGAGGCACCTAAAACGCCATCTCCAAGGTCTGAGGCACCTAAAACGCCATCTCCGAGTTCGAGACACCTAAGACGCTATCACTAGGAAGCGATAAATCGCAATCATCCCCAGAATGTAGAGCGGGTCATTCCTATCAGAGCATAGAAACCGAAAATGGTCATTCCTATCCCCAGCAGAGCGGATAGCCATCAAACCGAAAATGGTCATTCCTATCCCCAGCGGAGCGGATACCCATCCGACCGAAAATGGTCATCTCTTACCCCCAATAGAAGTTTCTCTCCAAAGAACCAACCTACAAAATCCCGCTCATCGGGTTCGAGGCACCTAAAACGCCGTCATCTCCGAGGGTCAAAGACCCGAACTACGGCAAGCTTGATTCCCATTCGAGATACGTAGGTAGCCTATTGAATAGGTTCACCCACCCGATCACTCCGATCATCCACGCCAAATATGGAGCCTTACTCTTATCGACGACCCCGCTTCCTTCGAAAGCGACGTCGCCGAGGGGCTACTGTAAGTGCTCCAATTTGAGCTTGTTAGAATTTTCGTTAGAAAATTAACGAAAGTTATAACATTTCTAATAATTCCTAACATTCCTAACTTTTCTAACAAAGTGAGGGCAAAATGGGGATTGCCAAAAAAAGATAAACCAAGGAAAGGAATCAAAAAAGCAAAAGAAATAAGAAAAACCAAAAAAAGAAATGGCTGAAAACATAATCTGGCTGGTTAATTTGAATTTTTAAAAAGATTATTCCTCTTATCCAAATCCTGGAGCAACATTTAATGAACAGTGCACGCTGCAGGTCCTATCCGCGCGGATGAGATTGCAATTTTCAGAGGGCTATAAATTGAGCCCTCCAGTCACAAAAATAAGGAACAAGAGCACAATTCATAGTATCTGGCGAATATACTCGAGAAAACAGTGAGAATTCCATAAGAATTGTCACCTTTTTCTCTTGAATCTTCCCAACTTTCACTCACTCAAATCAAACCCAAACACTCTTGCATTCAAGCCTCAAACACTCATATATTCAAGCCAAAGCCCCAAAATACAAAGAAGATAGGTATAACCTCCCTCTTCTTACCCTAAATCTCTCATCCATGCATGCATTTTCAAACTACAAAATGTAGTTCATTCATCTTCTTGTCTTAGATCCAAGAAGATCACCATGGAAGTTCATCTCCATGGATGATCTTCTACAAGGATCAACATTATTTTCAAGTTCTCTTACTTTCTTACAAAGAAAACACATTTTCAAAACCCTAAAAAACATTTTCAAGCATCAAATCTCATTTTCAAAGGATAAAAATCCCCTTCCCAAGCAAATGAAGTGCTTAGTCCTAATGTACCCCAAGGATGGTTTGGTATAGTTGATTCACCACTAAAATGTCAAGTGATCACTAACCAAAACCTAGGGAAATGGGGACAAGCATGGATGCAAAACCCCCCTTAAAATCATATTTTCTTTCTTGAGAAGTTGCTGTCCAGTAGCAATTTTCCAAGATCCCAGTCCATTGTCTTAATTTTTGGACACAGATAAACTTGGAATTTGGTGTTGACTACAAAACACTTTTTGTATCCAACATCCAGAGATTTCCAGACATATTTTTACTTTATTTTTTGGGTGAGTAAAACTCTCTTTTTCAAATTTTATTTTAGAGGCTAGTTCATTAGCTTCTGGAAATCCAGATTGCATATGTGAGATTTCCAGAAGGTTTTGACCCCTCAAATCTTCTCCAAAATGGAAAATTCCTTCGCAAAAATCTTATTTAAGGTGTCTGGAACAACTTTCATTCTCTGAGTTTATCCATATTATGAAGTTTTAAGACCCTTGAATCCATTTCAAAATCAAAGGTCCACTGCCTTTTTCATTCTGGCAGAAGTGGCTCTCAACTTCAAAAGGTCTTTTGAGTACCAAATCTCAATCCAAAAATCTTCCAAAAAATCATGGGATCAGTTTAAAGTCTTAAAAAGATATTCCAATTTTTACTTTTCTGAGTTTCAAATTATTTTGGCCAAAACACACACACACACACACACACACACACAAATGATTTTCAGCTTGGAAGACTCGTTTTACGAGGCATTCCGGGTGCACACTAACGTCCTTCCCGGCGTGTAACATGACCTCCGAACCCAAATTTCTGATCTCGGGCATTTTTCAAAGTTTTGGCCCTTAAAACAAAAATGGCGTGGCGACTTCGTTCTTTTCTCGGGTTTTATTTGGTTTTTTTCAAAGAAACGCAAAAAATCGAATTTTTTCCCGCGAAATGGCGACACATCATCACACCTTGGCTGCCCTCTATTCTGTCCCGAACCTTGACCTTGGAATCTATTTCTGTTCCCACCTTCATTTTTACCACGATGCTCCTCTATATCATTCTCAATCCGGTACGCCATATTCACAGCCGCTTGGAAGTTGGCGAAGTCATGAGTCAAAAGCTGCTTCCGGAACTCCACCCTTAAGCCTTTCACGAACCTGTAGATATGCCTCTCTTCATCCGGTACCAAATGGGGACAATATCGGGCTAACTCCGTAAACTTCGCTGAATACTGTGCTATAGACATTGCCCCTTGCTCCAATTTCAGAAACTCAACCTCCATCTTATCTCTAGTCACCATCGGAACGAAGTGATCCCGGAACTTACGTGTGAAATTCTCCCAAGTCTGCGGTGTCAAATTCCGATCCCAACCATCCTTCACTACCTGCCACCAGTGCTCCGCGGGTCCTTCCAACTTGAAAACGGCACATCTCACCTTTTCTGCATCCGAACTCTCCATAGCCAAGAAAATCTTGTTCATCGCTTCAAGCCATCTCTCCGCCTTTACCGGATCCGGATCTCCGTTGAAGCTAGGAGGAGACATCTTCACGAACTTCTCTAGACCATGGTGCCCTTGCCTACCTTCAGGTTGTTGTTGTCCCCTACCTTGATTCTGATTTGCCATATTCTGAAGAAACACTCGGAACATATCCATCATCTCGGCATTCGGATTACCAACATTTCCCAAAGCCCGATCCTGATCTCCATCATTACCCGCCATTAGTACAAACTCCTGCATTAAACACTCAGCGTCAGTTATCACACACTCTCACTCAGCTAGACTCTACCCGAGAACTCTAACTGAGCTCTGATACCAACTGTGAGGACCCCGATTCAGAACTTACACGTGTCCCGAGTTGGAGTGTCCTTGAGCTAACCCAAAGTTACCAGACTTTTAAAACTTTTGATATCATTTTAGAACATAACTAGATTAACATAACCTTTTCAAAACAACTCCACTACTCTCCACACCGGAGGAAGAGTGGACTAACTTTGAAAATACTAAACTGTTTTAGTTACAAAAGATTGTGGTTCCAGTGTAGAAATTAAAGTTTATAATTACAAACTCCCTAAATGAATTATAACAAAATATGCTTTCTACGCCAACCTAACGTACCCCGACAATACCCCAAAAGCTCACTGTCAAACTCCTTTCCGCCCTTACTTGGCCGGTCCGCCTGTCTCGGGATCTAAAACATTAAAGGGAGAGGGGTGAGAATAAATCTCAGCAAGCTATTATGAATGCAGCAATATTCCAAATAAATGCAACACATAACAAGTCGCACATAACACATTGGAAAAGCTGTAAACACATTCCATTACCTTGGTTTACCTTTTCCCGTCTGAACAATAGTCGTACAACATTGGGTATAATAATACTCCAATCTTAAGTGAGCTGCTTAAGCAATACTCACATCTTATAAGACCCATGCTTCAGGGAACCAAATAAGATAGTAGCAACTCTGTAAGGCTTTTGGCTCACTACAGATGCTATACCCCGACCTGTGGCCACAGGAGGGGACGGTCACAGATATAACATAATCCGATCACATTAGGTCACACTTCCATAATTGATCGTATTATGTTATACCCCCAACATCAGCTGATTAACAAATTATCAAGCACATAATAGTTACTTGAAACACAATCCACAAAAAGGGATAACAATATAGCAACATGGTAAAATATACTCATGCCCAACCAATATCATAGTGCAACATTTATTCAACACACTATTCATAATATAAACAATGTATAAGAACTCAAGTAAGGCAAGGAAGTATCATCAATCCATCCTACAAGGTCATTATACAATAACACAAGGCCCCTATGAAGGTTCAAGCTCAATTTACCAAATGGGAGTCACAATTTATAAGTGACCAAACAAGATTGCTAAACTAATTCTGGTTCAGATTTAAAGTTAAGTTTCTGGGGTCTTGGGCGACCGCCCATACCACTTGGGCGACCGCCCAAGTGGATTTTCAAATGGCACCCAAGTTCCTGCCAAGGTGGGCGACCGCACAACACCCCTTGGGCGACCGCCCAAGAGGTTTTCTAAAGCAATCCTAGTTTCTGGCAGCATGGGCGGCCGCTCATGCCCCCTTGGGCGACCGCCCAAGTGCCCTTCCAGCAATTCCCAGATTTCCAACTCTTCTTTACCTATTTTCTTTTCCTTTTAACCTTGCCTATTTCCATGAACACCAAAAACATTTCCTAGCTTACCAATTTCATCATAAAGCATGTAAACCCAAAATAAAGTAACCCTAGATTATTTATCACTACATCTTCCACCCATTTCATTTCCTCTAAATCATCTTCCATGAACATTTACTTCATTCTACTTCATTTAATAATTATTCAACTCCTATAAGGTTCCCAAAGCATGAAACAACCATCTATACAACAAGAACAACATTTAAGAGTTTATGAACATTTATAAGAAGGGAAATCATAACAACTAACCTTAGCTAATACAAGATGAAATGAAGCTTTTCTAGGCTTGATCAACTCCTTTAGATGTACCACTCACAAAAGGACACTTGGATTTAAAAATGGACAAGAAATGAACTTGGTAGGAGTTTGAGAAGTGGTGGATTTCACAATGCTCTTTCCATGGAGAATGGTAAGAGTGAAATGAGATGGATGAGGGAGGTGAATAGGGGAAGTATGGGAAGAGGAAGGAGAAAAGTATGGGAGGTATGGGGTCATTGTCCTAGGAGAGAAGAGGGGAGGGTTTTAAGGGATATAATTATTAATCCAAGGCTTTCAACCAATATAAATGAAAGCCCCTTTTATTTCCCATTATTTATTTTACCCAATTTAACCTCCTCTTACTCCTTATCCATTTTCTATTTTTATATTTTCCTTTAGGACATTATTTTACTTTCCTATCATTTTATCCTAATATAAGGAATCAAGTATATAAAAAAATGAACACATAATACTAACAATAATATTAAAAGCATATAATATTATACTTAAATTGTGCCTAGGGTTAGGGTCGTTACATTGCAGAAAAGGGTTCTTAACTTTAAAGTAGTTTCTAGTCATAAAGGTCTTGCAATTCCTGGTGCAAATGAGGATTGTATGCTTGATTGGGGTATTGACAAGGTTTTTACCATCACTATTGATAATGATTCGTCTAATGACACTGCTATTGATCACTTAAAGAAGAAACTCATAAAAAAGATGGACTTATTTTGGAGGGTGAGTTCTTTCACATGAGGTGTTATGCCCATATTCTCAACTTAATTGTTAGAGATATGATTGAGGTAGATCCATCAATCAGTAAAATTCGTCAAGCCGTGAGATATATAAGAAGTTCCCCACAAAGAGCACATGTTTTTAATGATTTTTGTGAACAAGAAAAAATTTCTCATAAGAGCAAGTTAGTACTTGATGTCCCAACTATGTGAAACTACACATATCTCATGTTAGAAACCGCTTTTAAGTTTCCGAAAGCATGTGAAGTCATGGATTTAGAGACTACTTTTAATGTCGATCTTCCTAATGGGTCTCCTACGGAAAGTGATTGGTCTCGTGCTAGTACCTTATTGAATGTGCGCTCGCCCGAAATTGGTTTCCGGTTTAAATGAAAAGAAGGAGTCGCCACGCCGTTTTAAGAGGAAACATTGAAAACCTTTATTTAGAGAGAAAAACATGAGTTCGGGGGTCAGGTTACGTGTTGGGAAGAACCGAGAGTTCTCCCAACACGCCTCGTCCATAGACGAGTCTTTCAATCAGAAACATCCAAGTAAATCCAAAGTGTGTGCAAATATTGATAATAAACAAAGTGTGATAAAATGCATCTTATTAATTATGGAACGAGAATTACATATTGTGAGCCCATTATTTAGGGAGGTCACATCCCTGATACAAACAATCTAAAACAGATTACAAAGGAAAAAGGGTCTCTGCAGATGGGTCATGTATGTCGCATGACACATCGCACCAGTGACCACATGTGTCGCGTGACACAGGATCACTTGGAGACGAAGGTGTCGCGTGACACATATGAGCCATCTGCAGAAACTTAACGAGATGAACACAGAATCAACAGAAGCTATACAGATCTAATCAATTAGCTGAATTACGAATGGAAAACAGAAACAACACTAAATCGACCCCGGGAGTGTGGATATAAGTAGATCCACACCCCCTTAGGGTTTAAACACCAAATCCAATCAAATGATCAACAATATAAGCTCAATTGCACTGATTATTCAGATTAAACAGAGAGATTGCGATTGGGATTCAGTAATCCAGATAGCTAGGATCTGATTACTGAATCCAAACAAAATTAAATGCTAGAATTAATAGAAATTAAGCAAGAGAGAGAGAGATTGAGAGTTAGGGAATCGTTACCCTTGATGCTTCCACGAATTCTATATCCAGTCAGATATAGAACCCTTCAATTCGTCACTTCTGATCTGGAAGGATTAAGGCAAGGGGCTCAATTGGTGTGGCTTGAGAATTGGGTTTGGAAAGGAGGAATTGGGTAGGTTGAAGGTAGGAGAGAGAGAGGTTTGTGTTTGGAGAGGTTTGTTACGCTGCAAATCCTGCAGAGTAACAGTAGGCTAAAGTTGGGATCCATTTATGAGAGGGGAGGGTCTTATTTATAGGTGCGGTTGGCTGCCTTAGTGTGTCGCACGACCTTACGCGTCCTCTTTCCATGCCTCAAGGCGTCAGCGTGACACAAGGTGGCTCAACCGCTTTTGGCGCCAAAACCGGTTTACGGAACATTCCGGGAAAATACCCAAAAGATCCAACAGGTTTTATTCCCAAGGGGTCCTTTGGCATGAATAATGTACCAAAAGGTACTTCCTTCGCGGGAAACTCATGGAACGTTTCCGGAAGTCTCGGGATAGGCCGGGAATTTACCAAAACGCCCTTTAATGCAGTTTTATTATATTAAAATGCATCTAAAAGGTTGCGAATTGGATTGGCGTACTTACAGAGCCCCTCGGCAACGTCACTTTTGGAAAAAGTGGGGTTGTCGATAAAATAAGACCCAATCTCAATGAGCGGCTAGGGTTAAGGTGAAGGGCTAGAAGGGGGAAAAGAGGGGAAAGATGGCTGGACCTTTCTGAGAAAGGATTCCTACGTATCCCTTGAACAAGGGAATCAAGCCAAATCGTAGTTCGGAGAGAAACTAATTGAGGGGGGCTGAACAAAGGGAAAGCTATTTGAAGGTCTCTTGACCTAAAAGGAATTATTTTAAGGTCTCTTGACCTAAACGAGATCATTTGAAGGCATCTCAACCTGAAAGGGATTATTTGAAGGTCTCTTGACCTAACAGGGATCATTTGAAGGTCTTTTGGCTTAAAAAGGGATTATTTGAAGGTCTCTTGACCTAAAAGGGGTTATTTGAAGGTCTCTTGACCTAAACGAGATTATTTGAAGGCATCACAACCTGAAAGGGGATTATTTGAAGGTCTCTTGACCTAAAAGGGGTTATTTGAAGGTCTCTTGACCTAAACGGGATTATTTGAAGGTCTCTTGACCTAAACGAGATTATTTGAAGGCATCACAACCTGAAAGGGGATTATTTGAAGGTCTCTTGACCTAAAAGGGGTTATTTGAAGGTCTCTTGACCTAAACGAGATCATTTGAAGGCGTCTCAACCTGAAAGGGATTATTTGAAGGTCTCTTGACCTAAAAGGGATTATTTGAAGGTCATTTGAAGGTCTCTTGACCTAAAAGGGATTATTTGAAGGTCTCTTGACCTAAACGAGATCATTTGAAGGTGTCTGAACCTGAAAGGGGATTATTTGAAGGTCTCTTGACCTAAAATGGGTTATTTGAAGGTCTCTTGACCTAAACGAGATCATTTGAAGGCGTCTCAACCTGAAAGGAATTATTTGAAGGTCTCTTGACCTAAAAGGGGTTATTTGAAGGTCTCTTGACCTAAAAGGGGTTATTTTAAGGTCTTTTGACCTAAACGAGATCATTTGAAGGCGTCTCAACCTAAAAAGGATTAATGCTTCTAGCAAAGTAATTGACTGAGACATGCTTTCATACCTGTGCTGTGCTCACCTGTAGCTGTCGGAGAGTCTTAGACTACCGTTGCTGTTGGGGGATAGCTGTCGAGGGTCTCATGCAACCATTGATTCTGCTGGGGATAAGTGTAGCTGCCGAGGGATTCACGCTACTGCTTTCCTTTTGCTTGGTAGTTCACTGGTTTTGCTGAATGTTGGACGGTCTTTTCTCTTTTCCTTTCGTCGGTTATCTTTTGTGTCCTGAGCTTCACTTGGTAAGCCGGGGACTCTGCTTTTGTCTGTGCTTTGAGGCTACTGATCTTTGGAACTTTGCTTGCCAGGGAGCAGGTTCCTCTTGGTGCTTTGGGGCCACTAATCATTGGAATTTTGCTTGCCAGGGAGCAGGTTCCTCTTGGTGCTTTGGGGCCACTGGTCTGGTTGCGCACTGCTGGAGAGACTAACATAGGTACGGCTTCTTTGTCTCAGCTTTGGCTGAGGGCCAGTCTTCGAGGTTCAGTGAGCATTATTGCCTGGATTCTTGGGCAGTTGGGGCTCTTTTATTGACAATCATTGTTTGAGGGCTGAGGCTACCACTTGTTGACGTTTGCTGGGGAGATTGATAGATGTGGACTCCTTGTCTCAGTTTATCATGCAGAATAGGCTTTGGAGTCGTCGGGACTGGTGATCTTTGTTGTCTGGATTCTGGGGCAGCTGGGGCTCTTCTTTCTTTGACAAGCATTGCCTGGGGGCTGAGGCAACTGGGGCTCTTTCAGATGATGCTAGTGAGATCAGATGGCTGGACCTTTGGAGAAAGGATTCCTACGTATCCCTTAAAAAGGGAATCAAGCCGGTCGTAGTTCTGGGCCTTATAAAGATAATAGAGGCGGGGTCTGCCACCTGCGGGGTTTGGAATCTCTGTCCAAGATTGTGATTCGAGGGGCAGTCCTCACGATCACATTACGATCACCTGATTATTGTACTCTGCGGGGGGAGACACAACACTCTAGACACTTAGCATTTTATTAGACTCTTTGCTTATGCATTATTAATCTTTTGTTGCACAAGTCCATCTCAGCTGGGGAGAATAGGGAAGTAGGGGTTTTGCACGGCTTGATGAGCAGATGTGTATGTAGCCATTATGCTATGAGGGGTCGTGTATAGGACGAAAGTGTTTATAATGAGGTGGACCCTCTCCCGAGGATTTGAAAAGTGTATGAGTGACGGTGTATGGAAGGTGCAGCTTAGGCAAGTCGGGGACGCTCCCGGGAGTACAGGTTGCAGCAGGTCCGTTGCTAGTGAGGACAGAGTGTATCGCGCGTCTGAGACAGCAAGCAGCAGAGGGGGCAGAGAATGATCCTGGCTTGCGCAGCCCCAGTTGATAGTGCAAAGCAAACCCGAGAGGAATCTGGAAAGGAGAGTCGGAGGGATACCTTAACCAAAGCCCCAGCTTGAGGAAATTCCATGCAGCTTCATTGCAGACAGAGTCATCTTGTGGCCGAAGAGGCAACCCATCATTTCAAACCATAGTCAATCAGTCGCAGGACAAGACTCGGAAGTGTTTACGTGCAGGGGCGTATTTTTCGAGGGTGGGAATGAATCCCGAGTTTCTGTGTATGACACTCTCGCTTTGGGTTTGACTCTTTTGAGAGAGTATAAGCATCACAAGGTGTGGAAAGTGTATGGAAGCCCCTGCTGACCGAAACGGTGTTTAGCTCTATCTTCCTATAATGCAGAAATAGAAGACTTGTCGAGACACTTGAAAACCTGTCTTATTCGTGGTGATCACAAAGCTGCTTAAAACCCTTTATTGATGTTCGGGTTATTCAACCGCCAACGCTGATATGGACAAATATTTTTTATCAATCCTGAGGAGAAAGCCCACTGATATCGAGATCAAATTCGGAAGAATAGACAGTGTATGGGCATGGTCCTTGAGGAGACCGGATTTTCTGAGATCTGTTTGTGATTTCGACCGAACCTGTTAAGGTTGCCTACGTTCCCCTCTTTGGGAGGAGCTCAGGTCGCCGTAGTTCGGGCTTATCCCGAATAAAGAGAATGAACGATGAAGTTCGGGGATGTGAGGACCTTCGAGAATTTTTGAGAATTGAAAAAACGTGTCCTCTTGGAGTGTCGATGGGAGACACAGATGCGAAGCCCCAGTGGGACATTCACGGCAGGTGTTTGCGGAGGAGAAATGAAGTATGCTCACATGAAACGTCGGATGAACGGATGGAATTTGCACAATCTTCGCTTGACGGTCCTTTGAGCCGGGATGAACTTGGCTCTGCTTCAAGCAATAATCTGTTTTATATCTCGATGATATTGGAATAAAACTGCTATCCGGTAGGAACTGCGACTGGGTTTCAGGGTTTCGATCGGTCTTCGGGTGATTTTGAAATATCATGACCTCTTAAAATGAGAGGTCGGCTAGGCTTTTGCCGATCGTACCTCTAAAGATGAGAGGTTGGCTCTTGGGTATGTGTTTGGGATTTCTAAGGTGAGGGGATCCATGCTTGCATCTTCAATGCCTCTAAGAATGAGAGGTCAATTTTGGCCTTGGCAAGGGAAAAGGTAAGGGTAATGTGAATGTCCTCTGAAAATGAGAGGATGGCTTGGGATTGGTTAGAGGTAATGGTGAGGGGCATCCGTGCTGTCTCTTTATTCACTCTGAGACTCCTCTTTGAGTAACGACCGGATCTTTTGACTTTCGCTTCTGAGAGAATCTCTGGGGACTATGCTCTCTTTCTTTTCTCCGTTTTTTATTCTCTTTTTTTTTTATTTTCTTTTTTTTTATTATTTTTGTCTTTGAGAGGAGCATTTCAGCTAGTCCCCAGGATGGATCATTGCTTTCGGTCGTTCTTGAGCTTGGAGACGGTCGATCTTTCTTTGAATCACGGGAGCCTCAAAGATAGTCCCTCTTCTTCTGGCGATGGCTAAATGGGTTTCAAAACATGCCGATCTTGAACTGAAGGGGTATCATTTAGTGAGGGTAAGGTAATGGTTTTCCTAAGGGTGAAGGTTTCAACCGCAGCACCTACCGGATAGTCTGAACGAGATAGAGTCTTCATTGCTTGCTTTAAGCTTACTTTGAGAAAGATCCGTGCAAATTCGTCGAACAACTAGATTATGAAAGATGTGTGAGTATATGGGGCGCAAGATGGGGATATCAGTCGATTTTTTCGCTCCGATCTATTTAAACATTAGTCATTTCAAAGCATTAGTCGGTGAGCAGCATAAGTGATCATTTGGAATAAGACCATTTCAATCGAGTGTAACGTGGGTGTGCAAGTGATGTCTCGAGTCTAGCAAGAATAGAAACAAAGATTTTTATTACTGCAATAAAAAGACTCATAACATGGACTTGACAGACTCGTTACCACATAAAAGACACTCTAGATCCTACGACGCTGACTGATTGACTTCGCCGCTTTCGGGTGGGATAGCCTCTGGGCTTCTGCTGATATCACTAAAGAAGATCGGGGACAACATTGGGGCGAGCCTTCTCAACCTTTCCATCATCAACAAGCTTCTGAATGAGCATCTTCAGGGGAATGCAATCGTTGGTTGTATGGCCAGGGAACTGGTGGTAGCAAAGCGGTGCTGTTCGTATCCGGCTTTGGGTTGCGATGCATGGGCGGTAATTATCAAGGGGCTGGACCATCCCCGTCTTAACTGCACCATTAAATGCTTCCTCTCGTAGTCATGCCAAGATCATCAAACTTCCGTGGCTGACGAGGTTGAAATTTCCCACTGCTTGGGCCAGTGCTTCCTCTCTGAAGGTTGTTGATACTATTGTCTTTTGGCACCCGGGAAACTGGATTGACCATCTTGGACCCATAACCATTAACATTACCGGTCTTGTCATCTAGGGTACGGTTGAAGAGTCGATTCTCGCTACGGGCTCCCATGCCTACCATCTCCCTTAAATCGGGGTACCAACTATTCCCAATAGCTTCACGGAGAACTGGCTTCACACATGACAAAAAGATGTCCTTCTGATCTTGCAATGGAATTGGCTCGGGCAGCTTCATTCAATTTGGCATTCCACCTCTTGTAGAACTCAGTAATGGACTCATCACTCTTTTGAATTGTGCCGACCAAGTCGTCTCTAGTTGTGCGCCACTCAAGATTCCCACGGTACTTTTCAAGAAAGGCCTCAGTAGTCTGACTCCAAGTAGCTCGAGCTTCTGACTTAAGATTTAGAAACCATGTCAAGGCAGGTCCTTTGAGTGTGAGATGGAAGTGTTGAGCCATAAATTCGGGAGTACAACCCATTGCCCCCATAGTCATCACGTATGTGTCCACATGAGTTTTCGGGCATGTCGAACCATCAAATTGTATTTTGGGCATCTTGAACTTATAAGGAAGAGGCTCTACTTGCTTTGGGTCAACAACCTTAAGTCCACTTGATCCTGCCGTCAACTTGTCAATTTGCTGTTGCATTTGTTTCAACAGTGCAGTTACCTCTGGAGTCATCCCGGGAAGCTGAGGAAGAGCGGAAGCAATAGTTGAAGAAGGCTCAAAACTAGCTGGTTGGAAGAGAGATGGCTGAACTGACCCGGATGCTGGAGCTGGCAAATGATTAAATTGATCGGTTGGGAAATTCTGATTCTGTGGAAAAGAACTGACAGGCCTGTAAGGAATTGACCCCGGATGCTGCATAGATGATGAGCCAAATCCAAAAGCTGAATCCATTGAAGGCTGAGACATATATCCTTGAAACTGAGGTTGTCTAGTAGGAAACTGCATAAATCCATCCTGGCTGAACTGATTCCCGGAGTAAGGATGCTGATTCGGATACTGGGCGTTACCCTGGGAGTGAGGACTATGAGACTGACCTTGCTGATATTGAGAACCTGGGAACCACAGACCTTGACTGTTCGGAAACTGGGACCCAAATTGGCTTAGAGGCACGAAAGCATTGGGAAAGGGTGAGGAAGTCAAATCATGAAGGACCGGCTGTGTTCCTCCAACTGGACCAAAACTTGCTTGAGGGTTCACCGGCAGCCCCTGATTCTGAGCATAATTGGACTGTGCACCCTGGGTCTGAGGCTGAAAAGGGAGAGAAACATTCCCGGCTCCTAGATCAGTGTCATTAACCTCGGTAATCTCTTCATAAGTTCCATCAGCGCGTCGGATCACAGTGATTCCACGGCTTCTCATTGCATCTACGAACTTAGAATGTGCTGCCTCTTCCCTGGCTTGAGCTAGTAATTGAGTTTCACGCTCTCTAGCTAGAGCGGCTTCCAAATTAGCCCTCATCTCTTCCATAGACAGACTATGCATGACTTGTTGATCCGCGGCATTGAATCCTCAGATTGGAGCGGCCATACCCTTCTCTGCATTAGACATCTCTGAAATTGAATCGGGTGCGAGTTCTCCGAAACCGCGACCGCCTCAAGACGCGAACTAAACGAACACTGGGAATCGAATCGCGCACCCAACTTGCCTTATCTGGAGAGGAGAGAGTGTGTATAAGGAGGAGGGTATAGAATTTTGAGAAGGTATGGGAGAGGGAGGAGTACGGAAGGAGATGGACTCATGCAACACTTATTATGGTTCAAGTAGAAATCGGTGTTTTAAGTCCTAGAGACGGTTGGAAAAGGCTAATCCTTTATTCACACAATCTAGACCTCGGGGGAACCTATGGACACATCATCCACAAATACACTAAATGCGTTGTTTCACAATTAATAATAGGCGACAGTACCTAAACAAAACCGAAGCATTTATGGGACGGACGAGCAGCCCCAATTTCTGGAGAAATTTGGGCAGCATAACGGGTATTCCTGAAGAATTTCAAGGAAAAATCCGGCATGACCTCTCGTCGGTGCACGTTGACAAAGCGACATGATCTCTCGTTAGAACATGCCATGGGAACGACATGTCCTCGCGTGAAACCATGTTGCGTTGGCAACATGCCCACACGTGCTAGGGTTTGGGGGAGGTACGAAAGCCTTTTAAAAATTTTGAAGCAATTCATTTTAGTGTATTTGAAAATGTCGTGTCAAAACCAACCGTTTTGGGTGAGGTTAAATGTGTGGCGCCACCTATAACGCACTAGGGGGTTAGGTTTGATTTCAGGCGCTCAAGCGTAGGCGAATTTCATGGCCGTCCGCGATGCCGTCAATCGCACCCGAGGGTTCTAGATCTACGTGATGTAGTGTGCGGGATGGCTATGTTCCTTTATTTGCGAAAATGATTTTTTTTTATTTATTTTTTTTTAGAAAGGAAAAAAAACAAACAACACACACCCTCACACAAGATAAACAGGGAACAACAATCAATTGAGTCACGCTTGATCCAAGGGACTGCCCTCAAACCAGTCTTCTGAAGTTATGTTCAGTGGCCACCCTTTGTCGCGTGACACAGGACATCCAGAGACAAAGGTGTCGCACGACCTGGGTGGTCACTGAACCAGCAGCTCTTCAATCATCAAATCAGCCCCTGTTTTACCATAGCAAGAGCAACACAAAGAGAAGACTAATGCACAAAAAGTGACCACAAGCACAAAAGGGCTCACAAGTTTCATAATCAACAAGATGTATGAACCACAAATGATTATCGAATAATGCACACAAAATGGATGTATTGGATGTTTGACTAAATAAAAGCTTGACCCACTCAACACTTGAAAAACAGTTTTTCAAATGTTTCATTCCCCAGCGGAGTCGCCACTGAATGTGCGCTCGCCCGAAATTGGTTTCCGGTTTAAATGAAAAGAAGGAGTCGCCACGCCGTTTTAAGAGGAAACATTGAAAACCTTTATTTAGAGAGAAAAACATGAGTTCGGGGGTCAGGTTACGTGTTGGGAAGAACCGAGAGTTCACCCAACACGCCTCGTCCATAGACGAGTCTTTCAATCAGAAACATCCAAGTAAATCCAAAGTGTGTGCAAATATTGATAATAAACAAAGTGTGATAAAATGCATCTTATTAATTATGGAACGAGAATTACATATTGTGAGCCCATTATTTAGGGAGGCCACATCCCTGATACAAACAATCTAAAACAGATTACAAAGGAAAAAGGGTCTCTGCAGATGGGTCATGTATGTCGCATGACACATCGCACCAGTGACCACATGTGTCGCGTGACACAGGATCACTTGGAGACGAAGGTGTCGCGTGACACATATGAGCCATCTGCAGAAACTTAACAAGATGAACACAGAATCAACAGAAGCTATACAGATCTAATCAATTAGCTGAATTACGAATGGAAAACAGAAACAACACTAAATCGACCCCGGGAGTGTGGATATGAGTAGATCCACACCCCCTTAGGGTTTAAACACCAAATCCAATCAAATGATCAACAATATAAGCTCAATTGCACTGATTATTCAGATTAAACAGAGAGATTGCGATTGGGATTCAGTAATCCAGATAGCTAGGATCTGATTACTGAATCCAAACAAAATTAAATGCTAGAATTAATAGAAATTAAGCAAGAGAGAGAGAGAGATTGAGAGTTAGGGAATCGTTACCCTTGATGCTTCCACGAATTCTATATCCCAGTCAGATATAGAACTCTTCAATTCGTCACTTCTGATCTGAAAGGATTAAGGCAAGGGGCTCAATTGGTGTGGCTTGAGAATTGGGTTTGGAAGGGAGGAATTGGGTAGGTTGAAGGTAGGAGAGAGAGAGAGGTTTGTGTTTGGAGAGGTTCGTTACGCTGCAAATCCTGCAGTAACAAGAGGCTAAAGTTGGGATCCATTTATGAGAGGGGAGGGTCTTATTTATAGGCTGCAGTTGGCTGCCTTAATGTGTCGCACGACCTTACGCGTCCTCTTTCCATGCCTCAAGCTGTCGCGTGACACAAGGTGGCTCAACCGCTTTTGGCGCCAAAACCGGTTTACGAACATTCAGGAAAATACCCAAAAGGTCCAACAGTTTTATTCCCAAGGGTCCTTTGGCATGAATAATGTACCAAAAGGTACTTCCTTCGGGAAACTCATGGAACGCTTCCGGAAGTCTCGGGATAGGCCGGGAATTTACCAAAACGCCCTTTAATGCAGTTTTATTATATTAAAATGCATCTAAAAGGTTGCGAATTGGATTGGCGTACTTACACTTATGCAAGTTTTTGAAAGCATTTTATAATATCACTAAAGATGATGTTGATTTTAAGGAGATGGCAAATTAAATGCAAAAAAAAGTTTGACAAATATTGGGGTGATATGAGTAAAATTAACATGAACCTTTTACTTGCCGTTATCTTAGATTCTCGATTGAAGATGAAGTATGTGAAGTTCTGTTATGGAACCATTTATAATAGTGAAAAGGTGGGTCAGTTGGAAAAGAGCGTGAACGATAATTTGTTTCGAATGTATTCTGTTTATTAGTTGATTGACAAAAATGATAAAGCAAAATCAAGCGTAGAGATAATTGATGATGAAGTGGAACAAGTGATTGGTTCTCCATGTGGTAATGATTTTGAGATAATAAAAAACGCATATTATAAGCACTTGGAAGAAGTGGATGATGGTGCAAAGTCGGAAATTGAGAGGTTCTTGGATGAAATTATTGAGAAAAAAGTTGGAAACTTTGATATTTTGTTATGGTGGAAAATGAATGCTCACAGGTACCATAGTCTCTCTTTAATTGCAAAAGATATTTTGGCCATTCCTGTTAAAACAGTAGCTTCAGAATCAACTTTTAGTACCGGGGGGGGGGGGGGGCGTATCCAAGATCCATTTCGTAGCTCCTTGACTCCCAAGATTGTGGAGTGTTTGATTTGTGCACAAGATTGGTTACGTGCTGCTCCTATTCCAATTGATGTTGAAATGAGATTAGATAACGTGAGTGACCTTGAATCAGGTGTGCCAACAACTCTTTTCATTTATATTGTCCATTTCCAGTTTATTATATTGATCTCTTTTAATTATAACTTTTTATTTTGCAATTGTCACTGAGAATTCAGATCTTGTGGGTCTTTCGATGTTAAGGGAGTAATGCAAGTTCAGACTGAAGTGTTAATAATCTGGTAAGTCATCTTATAACTGATGTTCAAAATCTGGAATTATTTTTCTACTTTAGTCTGTAAATGGTTTGAAATTCTGCTTGTATGAAGCTGAATAGCTTACTCTTTCTATAGTAATTATTGTGCTCCTATTTTGGAAAGTATATTCAGATGAATGAAATAGTATCCCTATTTTCATTCATTCCTTTTTTATTCATGTGAATTCCATTATTGATAGTGATTCATTTTGACTTAGTTACACTTCTGACATATGACTCAAATTAATAAGGGATTTTTACCAATAAACCTCTATTAGAAGGTGGAATTTATCAAAAAAAAAACACCACATTTCATATTCTACCTTAGGGTCCATAAGTTGAAATCCATTTTACCAATAAACCCCTAGCTCCTTTTAAAATATTTCATAACAATTTAAATGGCGAAACTGCCCTCCCTCGTTCATTCTCTTCTCTCTCTAATCGCAATTCCTTTCTCTCTCTAATCGCAATTCGCGTTCACCATCTCCGACATCGTCAAAGATGCTCAATATTCCAAGCGTGTTCAGATCCGGTCAATCCTTAGCCCCCCCCCCCCCCCCGACGGCAGATTTGGTCTTGCCGACCAGACAGTGAAGGTTGGTGGCTGGGTGAAGAAGACGAGCTCCACGACATTTGAAGATGCCCGAACGCAAAAGGCCGGCCTGATTCTTGGCACTCCCAAATGACAATTAAATCAAAAATTAGATTAATTTTGTTTCTTCAATGTAGATTGTAATACGAAGACGAAGCAATCGCCATGGCAAACAACCCACAATCAATTTACGACTTCGCTCTCAAGGTTACTTCCTCCCTCCCTCTCTCTCTCTCTCTCTCTATTTTATTGATGGATTTTGGATCCTAAATGATTTTGCCCTAATTTATGAAATAATTCCCTTCATTTCGATTTCGAAATTGCAGGATGCGAGGGAAGGGAAATGATGTTGATCTTTGTGTTTACAATGGGAAAGTTTTACTCATCGTCAATGTTTTTTATGTGAATAATTGTTCAATGTTTTTCACAATTCTAAAACTGAGAGTTCTGTTTTACAGTTATTTATGAATGTGAAATGGTTTGGTTTTTGACCTTTCTAAACTGAGAACTATGAGGTCAATTTCACAGTTATTTTGCTACTTAGTATGTGTGGTTTACCCGTTATTTATCAGTTATTCATGATTGCTTGTGCACAACTGTGAGGTCAATTTCTCAGTTATGATTGTTGAGGTCAATTTCTCAGTTATTGTGCATAACTGTGTGATAGATTTCACTATTTTTATGTCATTCTTTTATAGAACAACAGTGAGGTCTATTTCATAGTTATTGGTTGTGATGTGAATAACTGTGAAACTGAGAGTTCTGCACCATGTATTTTGTTGACATAAATTTGTAGTTTTGTTATTTAGAATAAGTTTCTATTTCTACTGCTTTGATTGGTGATATGAAAATTCAGGTTTAAATATTATATTCATTACTTTTATAGTTGTAAAGAAAGTATAATGTCAATTACTATTATCTATGATATTAAGCTTTAACTTTGTTTGTGATAGGCTTAATTTCAACCTCGTACTTTCCTGACTTCCCCTATAACTGTAAGTACCCAAATTCGGATCGTTACAATCCGTTAACTCACACTTTTCAAATTAACGAGACTTTCCAGGATTGCCTCGAGCATTCAAAATTAAAGTGTATCAAACACACGTTCACATACGTGAAAATAACACTTTCCAAAAATACGCAATTTTCGAAACTTTTCGGGACTGTTTCAACATATATTCGGACAATTATTTAAAAAACAGTCAAAACCCGGCCCGACGGAACAAAATGGCTTTGCTTAGTGACTAAGCTGGACAAATGGCACACATGCAAAAGCCCTCAAGTCACATCAATCCTATCCAAGGCTGGAAAAGAACAAAATACCCTCAAACTGAAGGACAGGCCAGCCGGCCTGTTTTACATGATCGCCCATCAGTCTCAGCAATTCTTCAAATACCCAAAAAGCCCTCCAAATTGAAGGACTGGCCGGCCGACCTGTTTTGCACCTTGAAATTGGCTATAAATAGCAGCCTCCTCCTTCATTTTGATGACCAAGATTTCTTACCTCAAGCCCCCATTCGACATCCCAGCCCTTCTCAGCCCCAAAAATCCTCCCGAATCGCTGTCGAAACGCCGTCGAATCGACGGAAACTCGAGTGGGAATGAGAGTTAATTATGGGAGGTTCTGCCTACGTGAGGACAGAATTTCTTTCCTCTCTAAACACTTTCCAAACACGTGCCCTAGGAAGATAGAGCCATTGGTAACACTCTCACCCTCAATCTGTTATTCATGATTGTTTGTGCACAACTGTGAGGTCAATTTCTCAGTTATGATTGTTGAGGTCAATTTCTCAGTTATTGTGCATAACTGTGTGATAGATTTCACTATTTTTATGTCATTATTTTATAGAACAACAGTGAGGTCTATTTCACAGTTGTTGGTTATGATGTGAATAATTGTGAAATATTTTTCACCCTTCTAAAACTGTGAGGTCAGTTTCACAGTTATTTATGAATGTGAAATGGTTTGGTTTTTGACCCTTCTAAACTGAGAACTGTGAGGTCAATTTCACAGTTAATTTGGTACTTAGTATGTTTGGTTTACCCGTTATTTATCAGTTGTTGATGATTGTTTGTGCACAACTGTGAGGTCAATTTCTCAGTTATGATTATTGAGGTCACTTTCTCAGTTATTGTGCATAACTGTGTGATAGATTTCTCTGTTTTTATGTCACTTTCATAGAACAACAGTGAGGTCTATTTCACAGTTGTTGAAAAATAATTTTATTTTATTTATAAAATTTGAAATATATGATGAGTAAACTTGTTTGATTCGTCTTGGTGATGGGATTAAAACAGTGATTTCAGATAATTTTTTCGACTTTTAAATTTTGAGATATTGCATTTTAAAAATTTAAGAGAAAAAAAAAGGAAGAGAGAGAAAAGGAGAGAGAAAGAAAGCAGGTAAGGCAGTCCGTCACGCGTCACGCAAGAGAGAGAGATTTGAGGGACAATTTGGTCCAGAAAAAATTGAGAGACTTTTTGGTTGTTTTGATAATGTTAATCATTTTAAAGGTAATTTTTATTTGACTGGGAGACTAATTGGTTAAAGCCTCTAAAATAATTTGATTTGTCATTCAGTTTAATTGTAACCACAACTTTGTGGTCAACTATCAGTTTATTTATAATTCCATTTTAACTTTGATTAGTCCCAATTTGATTGCTATGGTTATTTCAATTCAATTCTCTATTAGTGGAAATATAGGGTTTAAAAAAAAAGGGATAGTCTTGGTGGAAAGGTAGGGTCAAAGAAAGACATAGATTCAATGACTAACATAAAGTCAAAAGACAGTCATATCGCTTTAGTGAGATATAATAAAGAGATATAAAGAGACATTTATAGTGAGGTGATTCAACAATTGATAACGAAATTCTATTCAGTTAGTTTGACTGCACAAACACCAAAAATGAAAAAGAAAAAAAGTAGAAGCATATTGATTGACACTCCTCACTTGAGACAATAAATCCCTAATTCGAGTAACCTATGGGATAAATGGGAGAATGTGTATGTAGATACTCTTTAAAAAAATAAAAAATAAATAAAAAAATCATGTGATAGGGTGTGAGTGTGCATAAGGGGGTTTGTGTGGGCATGTTTTCCTCTATAAAATAAAAGTGCAATACATAGACAGTTTCTACGTTTCCCAAAGAGTGTCAAAATTTGGACCACAACAATATGAATGGGAGTGAGAAAGTAGAGTGTCAACTGGTTTTATTGAAGAAAAGTAAGCAAGTTTTATGTAGCAACAATTCTCTTCCAACTTCCAAGCATGAAGTGCAAAATTTCTACCAAAACAAAGTACTAGGAGTAAAAGATACCTAAACATTTGGCTGCAGTCTAACATCAAATCAGTCTTTTCCAACCCAAAAAACAATAAGCAAAAGTCCATCAACCGGCACTCGCTGTCAAAAAAATGGAGATGGATACGTTTTCTGCTATATTTCTGTACAGTTTTACCACTGGGAAAGTAAATCGCTATACAGTTCTTCATTATTTCTGTCTTTCTTCCCCCTTTTCCTATTTTTTAAACTGAAGTTCCTACCTTTTGTATTCACTTATATCGCCAATGTTCCTTCATTAACTTGGTTGTCGTCTGAAGAAGATTCTGACGAGGAAGACTTGGGTTTACTCACGTTCCGTGAAAACCCGTATCCAAGAGAACTCCCGCTAGCCTCAGATAGCTGCACAAGACATGGAGATGTTTGAGGAATGACCACATTTTCGATCCAACTTTTACCATAAACAAATATGAGGCAGGCAATTTTTTTTAAAGATATTTAACATGAAATCACCCAGACTACCTCGGTAAGCTCGGCGAGGTGACGGGACCTAAACTCGTTAATTGCTGCTGCTATCTCGGACATGGGCATTTTTGCCTAAAAGACGATGAAACAACAAGAAGTAAGAAAACAAAAGTAACAAGTGACTGAAAAGAGAAAATAAAATACTCCCTCCGTCCCTAAATGAATGTCGAAATTTAATTTTAATTTTAAGAGACACTCTGAAAATGTGTGCTTTTTATACATTTTAATGACAAAGATGCATAAATAATCTTGTCATCCACTTTCTAAATATTTAGTTTTACAGTGATAAAATGAATTGAGATTTTTTTTTTGGTAAAAAGCGTTCAAGGATAGTTTTTTACAAAAAAGAAATTTATTTTTGGACAAAAAATTCTTGAATTTGGACATCCATTTAGGGACAGAGGGAGTAAGACAACTGCCAGAAAGCACTTGTACAAGTATTGAGAACATGCGCAGAGATGGTATGAACAATTTACAAAAACACACTCTACTTACTTGAGCTAGAACAGCAGATGCCAACTGTAGACTTGGTTCTAACGTCTCGGGAACCACCTGTAAAGTTATATGTAACTCAAGAAAAAGGATGATTGGAATTCTTAACGAAAACAAATTATAGATTCATAATGAAGATCCTAAATCGTCAAGAAGCTAATGCAATGCACTCAAAAGAGTCGAGGAAACTCATAAACAAAGTCCAAAAATAGGAAAGATGACATCTGTGTACGCATGTCAAGCTGAGCTCCCAACAAGGAGATCCTAATTGCCACGAAGAGCAATTAGAAGGTGGGGTCCATTTAAAGAATCTCGCTGACTGTCAAACTGTAGATTAATTTCAATTGCTAGAAAAAAGTTGAAGGAAAATGGTGAAAGAGAAAAAAAGGTAGCAGGAAAGATACCGCAGTTGCTCCAGCCTTTTCCAAATTAAGGCCATGATCAACATCATGAGCACGAACAAATGTCTTAACATTGGGGAAATACTTGCTCAGTGCCCAAACTGTTCTATAATTTGCACCAGGTGTGTCTAAAGTTATTGCTGCAGCACAAGCTCTTTCAGCACCAATTTTATGGAGAACCTGAAAGATATTGTAAATGAAAAGGCATGTTAGAATATAAATATGTGAAGCATGTTTGAGATGCACCAGTATTGACTTTACCTCTCGGCTACCGGCATCTCCAAAGTAAACCGGAAGGTCAAGTGCACGTCCAACTGCTACACGGTCACTGAAAAAAATATGGACATTAAGACATAAGCTTGCTATACAGACAGCACACTAACTGATGAAATTACACAAAGAACATTACAATCGGAAGTCATGTTCGTTTCTCTTCCCCATTGTAATTATATTATCAAACTTAATTGATAAGCTCTCTCATATGAAAAGTTTCAACAGATAAGTAAAAATGCTAAATATTCATGAACATCGTCAGAAATGAGACTGAATTAGAGTATAATTCCATCTAGACAAAAGAAAAAAATGAATACTTGATTTTATTACTATTTTGATTATTATTTTCTCTGAATTCATGAGGGGGGGGGGTGTTGAGTGTAGGTACCCAATTTCTCGTGCATTTAGGAAAGGGAAGCAAAGTATTACTGCTTTGACAAACTCTACTCCCTCATTGTGTCAGAGTTAGACTCAAGAGCGTAAACAGTGATTTCAAAGTTTCATTTAACTCTACATGACAAAGGCATATATCTAATGAAGCCATTAGCAAACATTCATGTGACACACTTCGGGTGTCATTAGTTATGTCAGTCTAGCCTGCAACCATGGCAACTTAATTTAATTTTGCTGCTTATTTTTGGAATTTGTTTCCTGTTAGTGCACATACGTTTAGTCATTTAATCAAAGGTGTGAGAAGAAGATGATTAAGAGACTAGTTCAGTGGTAAAATAGGGATCACATAAATTCGAGAATATTAGGACACTCAGAAAAATAAAAGAAGTGTAAGAATCCCATTTATTACACCATCTAATTTCCGTTGTTATAAAAAATTAAACCTCTACAAAAATATAACATCCAAGTAGAGAGTATTACTCCCTCTGACCCCTAATAAATGTTGCACTTTCCTTTTAGATCCGTCCCAAAATAAATGTCGCATTTCTAGATAAGGAAATACTCTTAGTGCAATTTTACCATTGTACATGAAATGCACAAACAAGTAAAGCACATTCCTTAAACACATTGACAAGTCAAATGCAACATTATTATGGAATGGTCAGTTAATGTAGTTCAAGCAAACCAGAAAGAAATTATTACCTTCTCACATCAAGAGCAACAAAAGGAATTAGTCTTTCAGAGAGAAGCTGTGCAATGATCTGAAAGACCCAAATAGCTGAAGTGAGTATCCAAACTAAGACACATACGTCTAGTTTGCCAATACTAGATCGCCAACAAGTCTCAGTATATGATTTCATCTTATATAATCTAGCAAGAAAGAAGATAGTGACTGCACCTGGCCGACACGTCCAAATCCACATATAATAATATGACCTTGCAAATCATCAGTCTGCAAATCAAATGCCAGAAGTGAAGTTGTGAGCTAATTGTTTTACAACATGCAAAATAAACTAAGATCGGGACAGATTATTGTCGTGTCAACAAAAAAGTTATATCATCCCAGAATAAAACAGAATGTGAGGCCTTTATTTCATCTGGTATGTATATTTGCATGTTTAAAAGAGTGAATTGTCCTAAGGGATATCCATTTATGCCTTTATTCATCTGGTATGAATCCTTGCATGTACAGAAGAGTGAAGCCTTTCTGAGGGATAACCATTCACAATTCATATCTGCCACCAGCCAGATTATGTAAATGGGAAGGGGGGGGGGGGGAAATTGCAAAACATTTTTTTGTCAAAACTTTTGTGAAAATTGAGCCCCTATTATCTTGTCAAAAGGGGTAGAATACATTCATAGTGCATTTTTTTTTCTTACATCAACGGTGTAAGTTCACGTGTATAGCACTACAAACCCTAAATTTAGACAATAAATGCATTAGTAGTATTTTAATGTTTTTAACAACTGGGGAAGTTTCCCCCTTCAACTAGTGTGTGCCTCCGCCAGTGATAACTACCACAATCCTGAGTCAGTAATCATTTATTTTTCTAGTATAAAGGCTTGCATGGATTGGCGTTGAAGACGCTTTACCACAGTTATAGAGTAAAAGATGATAACTTTCTCAAGATTACATTGAGTGAATAATCAGAGGCTATCCTTTAAGAAACTAAGTATATATTCTAGGAGGACATGGGCACGGCACTTGCTTCCTTTTGTTTGGATTTAGACATGAAATTTTACTGATTAAAAACATCCATCAAGACAAAATATGGTAAGCATGCACTAAAAAAAAAATAGCCATGTCACTTCACTCTACTGGTAATAAACTTCGCACGTCTTACTGCTCAAAACGGGATGCTTGTAGCTGTCCTCCGGCAGCTAAATACGGCGTAAGCGCCATTGAAATCCCCACCACAAGAAATAGCAAAGATGACAACTGAGGAGACATTATACCCTGCAATTTACAAGAAATTTAAAAACACCAATTACCCTGGCACGGAGAATGATACTAGCTATGAGTTGCATTTAGTTTTTCATTTTTCCATCTATAACCACAAGACTGCCATACGAGGTATCCAGCAAAAAGAGTAGCAAGTGTCTCCAAAATCCAAGATATTATGTCAACAAGAATAGCATTCCCTCCTTTCTAACCAACAAGTCCACTTTCCATTTTTAAAAGTCCACAGAGGCACAAAATCAAATTGAAATATGTCATACTTTTCTTGTGGTTTATAAAACAAATTCCCATGTAAGTAAATTTCTTAAGTAGTATAATTATCATTGTTAGCAAACTACTGGCAGCAAAAGGCTTACAGAAAAGATTTTCTAATTTAAATGGACAAACCTGGTTGACAGCGTCACCGAAGGCAACAAATGCGAACTCTCCACCAGGTGCAAGTAGAAGACCAACTCTTATTGCAGATATGAGTGAAACGCCAAAAAGTCTACCAATAATAGCAACTAATATGGTCTTGCCAACAATAAGAAGTCCTAGTGTTCCCATAATAACGGGAAAGTTTGAGAGAAGAAGCTTTGGATCAATGGACATTCCAACCTGAAAAACGAGCAATGTTGTTGTCAAATATGTCAAGTGCCAGAGTTAATATCCTCTGCATCTAAAAGGTTGGTAAAAATCAACTCAGATATGCGACAGCCAGTCTTCTCATTGCTGGGTTTTAAAAACTGGTAGCAAAGCTATAACTGTGAGTGATGTCAAATATGTGGAAGAAAAAAAACTAGACAATCAAGTAACCCAAAACGATATTGCATGGGCATACCGTCATGAAGAAAAGGCCTAACAGAAGGCCACGATATGGAGCAATATCTGATTCAACCTGCAAAGAGAACTCGGTTTCCGCAAGGAGCAAACCAGCTAAAAATGCTCCCAGTGCCATGGAAAGGCCAGCCTGTTTCAATAATCATAAATTACCTGCCGAGTGTTGTTTGCAAAATAAAACTTCATAACACAAGTGGACCTACCCTGGCAGTAAGAAGACTGGTCCCCAGAATAACTAGGAGGGTATTTGCTGAGAATATCTCTGCATTTTGATTCTCAGCGATTTGCTTGTAAATTGGCCGAAGCAGCTGCAAGTTAGCACGGGGGATATAAACTTACAAATGCTATAAGAAGCTCTAAATATCTGTACTTTAAGAAGCTGTGATACAGGTCTATCAAGCAAGTTAGACACGTAATAACCTGTGTTACCCGGACTCTTCAAATATGTTGAAGTACCCGTGTCTGACACGTATCGTGTCCGACAAGACACCCCGACACCCGCATTTTCATTCGGATACGACAAGAAAAATTAAAAAGAAAAAAAGGAGTGAGTTGACTTCATTTATAAAAATTTTACAAGTTTTAATGTTGTTTTACTTAATTATACATTATATCTTAGCAAAAAAAAGAGTGAGTTGACTTCATTTATAAGTAAAGTATATAAATAGACTCAATATATTTAGTTATTAACGTATCCCCGTACCCGTATCCTAATTTTAGGACAGTGTCCCCGTGTCCAATTTTTTGAGGAAAAGTGAATCCGACACTAGGATCCGTACCCGTGTCGGATACCCGATCCCGAGTCCAGGTAATATAGGTAATAACAGGGAAAATACAGCAGAGTTACTTGGAGTTGTAACAAATAAACATTTTGGAGCCCAAGAAACTAATGCCCTGTCAGTAGCTTGTTTTGAATATGAAATATGTCGTTATCTTTAAAGGCCAAAATCTAATGAGTTTACCAAGCGCCCTCCAGCTATTATGGCACTAATAGCAACAATAGCCTTCACAGCAGCCAATCCAAGAGCTTCAGCAATTGCTTGGAACCCAATCTGAGAACATGAGATTAATTACAAGTATAAGAATATTTGAAACTGAAATTAGTGAACTTGCAGCTTTGCTTGCAATTTCACATGAAATCTGTTATCAGATGAATGGTGTGAATTCTTACCCCTCCTTTTGATGAATTGGGTGAAATGAGAGGTATGAGTATTAGCAAAACTACAACAGCCAAATCCTGGGTGCAAAAAAATAAAAACGAGGATAGGGGTAAATGAGAGAACAGATAATTTTATAACGGATATGATTAAAAAAAAACCCGAGGGTATATATTTTTCAAACAAACACCATCAAGAAATCCATCAAAAATCAATACCTTACTCTAGTTAGCAAGCATACAAGTACATCATGTGAATGTGCTTTATCGAAAAGTGAACGATGGGTCCAGTGAGAGGTTGCTTGGGTGAAGGAGTGGATACCACCTTTAACCAGCTGCCATCTACAGCAAATAGTACTCAACTGGCATGTATGTGTACGTTGGGAGGGGGAGGTAGAATCGATGTACATAACACCAGTAACCCCTCAAAACCACATGAAACCCTGTAAAGCTACCAATTCAACCAGTGGCGAGGCCAGAAATTTGCCAGAAGGGGGTCAAGATTAACTTCATCATAACAATTGAAGTGGTGGTAGCTAAATAAAGATCAAATGGGAGTCAAAAATGAAACATAGTCCATTTTTCACATAAATGAAGGGGGTCAACATTAATATAATTGGTTATTTAGTGGCATAAATTTATTTCCCAAATATTAAGGTACTAATGTGGCATGACCAGCGGAGTCAAGTAACCCCCATTGATACATGTGGCGCTGAATTCAATTATAATTCACACGTAAGAACCCAACTACCATAGTCTGCAAGTGTCTAGAATTGCACAGGTTTTGCTTCTCTACACACCCATCCACCATCACACAAAGCGTATAGAGATACCTGGAACAGTAGCACGGAAAATGTTGCTCGTCCATGACGTGATGTGCTCTCACCTCGTTCCTGCAATACCTGCACAAGACACACACCAGAAGTATCTAAATTATGAACTTTTTAGAATTTTAGGATCTAATCTGTTTCGTGACTAGTAAAACATGCTCCTTTATTGAAGCCTAAAGAAACAGGAATATTCAGCCTGATGAGATCATATATTGAGAGTTTCTGTAAAACACCAGTTTAATGTTGTTCACCTAGAAGGAATTGGAAAACATAAGTTACACTCAAAAGACCCCATACATGGATGAAAGCTTAGAAACTGAGCCTTCTGATATACCAAATATCAGAATACCCATGAATGTGAGAATGACCATTGTGTCTATCAAAGACATGTATGAGTGGCGAAAGACATTCATGAAATAGACCCCGATTAATGGAGGCAAAGGGTGAGATGAGTTAGTATTATCTCTTTGGTAGTAAGATGGTCTCCGGAGTGGGTATAGACAAGAAAAGATTTCCTTAGTACTAGACAAACTAATCAGTAATCACAGATATATCTTCAACAATAACCTAAATGGCCTCGATCCTGTTATAAACTGTAATGTGATAAAAAACTGATAGCTTGTTCTTGGGGCAGGAGCCCCCCACCCCACCCTCCAGAGATGCTAATGTAATCTCAACTCAGAATTATACAAGGAAGAGAAGGCAGTGTGTTATTGGGTGGTGCATGTGTAACACAGAGAAGGAGATGGTTATTCATTAGCTGACTCATTTTCAGAGAGCTCTTGCTCATTTTTCATTCGTTTTATTGCTGCTTAGGGAAGCTTGAGATGTTGCTTCAATCTGGCGGTGCTTCAAGGCCAATGGATTACAGCATCCTGGTATCTAGAACATTACTGTGTGTGGGCTAGTAGGAAAGAGTGTTTGAGGGAGTTGTGTCCCCCCGTCACAGGCTTCTTTTCATTTCCTTAACCTGTATATATATATATATATATATATATATATATATATATATATATATATATATATATATATATATATATATATATATTGTTGTAGATGTTGTGGAAGACTTTATCTAGGAACTTTTTTTTTTGAGCTCCTGGCGGAGAGGACCTTGGTAATTCTAGTTTTGCTCTGGCCTTTTTGTATTTATAGCATGTGCACAAGAATTTCACCTACAGTTTGGCAATTTAATGTTGATTTTTATCGTAATTTAATAAAAAGAAAGAGAAAATTGAATACAGCAACAAGATAGTCTGCAATCTAAATCCCAGGTGACAGCTCACTATTTTCATCATTGGGAACAATTATTAAATTTGTGAAAGAAGACAGTTCAGACTACAGGGAGCATTATACATTACAGAAGCAAATAACTTTGAAGTTTCCAACTAGCGAAGGTTAGATACATGTGCAGAGGTATGCATGCATTCATTGTTACTTAGGGTATGATGGACGCTCAAGTAGATTGTGTAACTAATACTAAAGTAGGTCAACTCTTTCGCTTGTAATCTTGAGAAAGTAGACCACATTCATTAGCAGCACACTTAATGAATGTTTTAATTCCAGGATGACTACTACTTTCAAATTAAGTACAGGAAAACTTGAGCCAAGTCGAGGGAAAGACATTACAAGGTCAGCTCATTCGGATTTTTCCGTGCTTAGCCTTTCTCATTAAATGTGCAAGAACCAGTACAAGTTCAAGTGTACAAATCCACATAAGACCAAAAGCACCGCCGCCAGACTTTTATACTCCCTACTTCCCAAAGTGAGTTTCTATTTTTGTCCGTGAGTATGAATGCATATGAGCCTTCATTTGGATGGAAGGAGTAGTGAATAATGAGTAATACCTGAAGGACGACAGCAGTGGAAGATAATGCTAAGCCATTGCCAATGACAAGTGCAGCAGGCCCTAACTGTCCAGCGACAAAACGGGCAATCATGGCCACCACCACGGCTGTCACAAAGACCTGTATTTGTCATGTAAAACAAGTCTTAGAAAAAAGAGGAGTAATACAAGAATTCAGTATAATGGTTGTGTCGCTAACTTCAATCCTACACAAACGATGTTAACAATCACCTGAGCAGAGCCCAATCCAAAAACATATTTCTTCATAGAACTTAGTCTTTCAACAGAAAGCTGCAAATGATATCCAGTGTCAACTTCCTTTCCAATATGAATTGGAAAAAATAGGCAATTTAAACTGTGTTTTACCTCAAGGCCAATATTGAATAGCAAGAAAACTACTCCAAATTCAGCTATTGCTTTTGTCGCATGGACATTGCGAATAATAGAGAAACCATAAGGTCCAATCAAGATGCCAGCAGTCAGATAGCCAAGAACAGGACTGCCTGAATATAGCAGCAGATGGCAGATAATCAATAGAAAGAGACAAATGTTCACTTCAGAAAGAAAGTAAATTTGATGAAAGAAGCTCCGGGGGAGGAATATTTCACTAGTGATAGTACGAGATCACAGTTAAAAACTGGACATGAACAATAGAACATGTAGTATTGGACAAACTTATAACCCTAGACAGCAAGATAACTTACAACTGGACCAGCTACAAATTAAAGAAATTCATATACCTCCAGGAATTTTCTGGAATATAGGCACAAAGATAACACTGCCAAGTAATAGCCACACCACGTCAAAGAGGGAAGCTTCTTCTTCGTTTATCTGGCAAAAAGAAGAACTTAAAACCAAACAATATATTGACAGAGTATTGTTACCATATATTGAGCCACAGCAGATTTATGGTACTTTAACCTCATACCTCTTGATGAGGAAGCATCTCGATCAACTTTTTAACTCTAATAGGTAATTTCCTTATTTGCTTGACCAAAGGCTTTGCACTTGAAGATACTTCGTCAATACTGGTTGTAATAATATCTGTCTGTTGAAACAGGTGACCAGCTTTCTCTCCCCGATTAGTATAGAATGCAATCCTGTGATGTATTGCCAGTATGTGATCAGAGGAGATCAACCTTCAAGCCAGATATTTTTAGACAAGAACTATGAAATATCAATGTAAAACACAAATTCTATGGAAATGCGTACCCTGCTCCAAAAAGCAACGAACCAACCACCAGCTTAGGCAACAGTTGTCTTGCAGAATCAAGAACCCCATGAAATACTGAAGCCGGTGTGTATTCATTACCATCTACCGCAAAAGAGAAAAAAGAAGCAGAAAAAAACCGAGATGATTTCTTCAACAAAGCTTTTGGAGTACTTAATGGGGAGCTTTCCTTTGTCAAATCCTTCTGCATTTCTTGCTTTTTGGTTCGAACCGAATTCTTTGAATTTTCAATATCGACTTCTGACTCTACTGGTGGAATGCCTAATTTTCCATTCTCTTGATCACTATCATCGGAAAGTCTCGACTCTTCAAAACTATGAGTGGGCGTATTTAACAGGTTGTCCAGTGAAGACTCATCAATCAAAGGATCCTCATTTAGCACATCTCTGCCTCTATCAACGATTGTGTCAACTGAATTTCCTTGATTTGCCTTCTCCACGTCAACAAGTGCCACCTCATTTGACGCCTGCCCTTGAGATGATGACCCATTTTGGGATACTGTACTGTCAGAGCTGTCCACACGGGAAGTACTGAGCTTTTTCTCGGCCTTCTTTAAGGCAATCTTTGCATCATCCACACGTTTTGTAGCTTCAATTTTAAGGGCAACAGCTTGTTCAGCTAAAACCATTATGTTAGCCACATCCTCGTCAGCTTTCAAAGCATTCATCTGTGCTTGCTCTGCAAAATCATTTAACATATCTACTTCCTTTTGCAACTCTTCTTTTTTGTTCTGAATCTGCATCAGGGCTCCCTCACAACTGGTCAATGTAGCCTGGCACTCTTTAATATTGTCCTGAGCAGCAAGGAAAGCTTCCTCCTCTGCTCTCAATGAGTTCAACTCTTCTCCTCCACTTTCATACTCTAAATCACTCTCTCTAGAAAGCTCCAAGGCGACAAACCTTTCTTTCGCTGCTTCAAGTGAATCAACTGCCAGTTTAAGCCTTGCCTCAGCTAAAGAAAGGGCCATTGTGGCTTTTTGAACGGCTTCTTTAGCAATCCACTCCTCATTCACAATCTCCTCGATAGTATAAAGGGTGGAAGTAATATCAACCCGAGCATGTTTAGCTTCATCCTTAAGTGCTATTGCAGTTTCAGATATCCTCTGAGTCTTGTCCTCAAACATGGTACTGTTAAGCTGTGCAATCTCCAATTCTTTAAGCGCTATCTGCAACACCTCCCTTAATTCATCTAAACTAGGGATTTCTAATTCTTCTTCTTCACTTTCCTCCTCTCTAGAATCATTGTTCTCCGGACTACCATTACTTTCTAAACTCTCTCCATTTTGACTCGCTATATTTTCTACATCTCTTCCGTCTTCATCTCCAAATGCAGTTGAATCATTTCCTTGACATCGTGTTTTAACTGCATCCTTATATGTCTTAACCAAATACCCAAAATTACACACTGAATTCTTTGGTTTATCAAAGCGTAAAAGATAGCTATTTAATTCGCTTTTTGCAAGATTACTCGAACAAATGAAATTACCACTACTACAGGCAACAAGTTTTTTCGATTTCTTTGTCTGACAGACTTCCAATGCAAGCCTCGGATTGCCAAGAAAATTACAATTAAATCTCGAACTCAAGTTCAAACGATCTAATGTCCGGTAGCTCCTACCTTGACCACTATGAATACGTAAACTATATGCATAGTCCATGACTTACAAGATACAAACTGTGTGTAGCGATTAACCCCTAGATGTCAAAAAACTCTCATTGGGGCCACATATCAAACACCTGTAAGCCAAACCAATTTCATACAAGCATAAGTATAAATTAACAAAATTAAATCCATTTTCATATTATAATCAGAATCGTTGACTGAACAACAGAAGAGCAAGACAAGCAGTTTGATAAATTTATGAATCCATTACAAATGATGTAATCAATGAGACATGAGTTGTGGACGTGCGAATACATAAGTTTTCACTACATAACAATCTAAACAACAACAAACATTTTGGCTTCCGTTACATATGATGTAACAATTATGTTAGATACCACACTCACGCAACACGTATACTTAGGCTTCAATAATACATGTGTAATAAGTTACATAATTCCACACACAAAAACTCTCCATCTCTTAAGCTTCCACTATTATAACAAACTAGTCATACACCCGTGCATTAAATGCACGAATAAATAAAGTTGACAAATCAACTAAGAATAATAGAAAAATAATTCAATCATATAGCATATCGTCTGAAAAAATTTCTCAGACACAAATTTTGTAGTTTCATTCGTAAGGTTTCCCCTTCTCTTTTCATTGCATTATTACATAAATTGCAAATACGTTGAATATAGATGAGATAAATTGAGTTTATTTACATAATTACATAAATCAAACTACAATACACCAAATGAAATAAGGTGAGATTGCTAAAGTTTAATATTTGATATTATTTATTTTGGAGTTTTAGAATTGGAGATTCTTTTTAATTTTATGTACTCCCTTTGAACCATAATTACAGTTGTTTTACAACTAAATTTTATTTTGAAATAATTACTATTGTTTTGGAGGTAAAACTATTTAAATTTCACGATTACCTTACATCAAAGTGATGTAAAGTAAAACGCAGCGGAACAAAAATAAAATAAGATAATCGATTAAATCCTCGCAAAAGGAGTAAAATCGATTAACGAATAAAAAGGGATATGATTAAACTTCTCGCAAAAGAATTTAATCTAATAATCAACCGAAGAAGATTATTGGCAAAGTCAATTAATGACTTTAGGAAGAACACAATAAACTTGCAAAACTTGCAAAGGAATTTGATTAAGAAAAATAACGTAAGTTTCTAACTGTGAAAGGAATTATAAATACTACCTAAAATCCTCTACTAACTAGGAAAAGGAAAAAGGAAATAAAATCCTCTACTAACTAGGAAAAGGAAAAAGGAAATAGAATCCTAAATTAATATGTTTAAAACAAGAAGTAAATCCAATCGAAATCAGGAAACCCGCAAAGAGCACGACTCGTTCTTGGATACATCATTCTCCCCCACTTCAAAAGGATTCGTCCCCGAATCATCGTCTAAATAAAGCGGCACATCTGGATAAAACTCAACCAAATCCGACACATTAAACGTGGGAGAAATGTTCCACCCATCCGGCAAATCCACAACATAAGCATTGGCATTTATCTTTGACAAAATCTTGCACGGCCCAATCTTCTTAGGGTGAAGCTTGCTGTAGGTCCCTTGAGGAAAGCGCTCCTTACGCAAGTGAACCATAACCAAATCACCAACGAAACTCCTTCAAGCGACGCTTCTTGTCCGCAGCTTCTTTGTACTTCGCATTGGAATCTTCAATGTTCTTCACAACTTCCCTTTGCACCTCATCAAACTTCTCCGCCATATGCTCAGCAGCGATGCTAAATCCCGGAAGCTTTGGCAAAGGAACCAAACCAAGAGTATGAGTAGGGGGCCGTTGATACACAATCTCAAAAGGGGACTTCTTAGTAGTGCGATTGGGCATATTATTGAAAGCGAACTCAGCTGTAGCTAACATCAAATCCCACTTTGTAGGATTGTCACCACACAAACAACGAAGCATACTACCCAAGGAACGATTAACCACCTCCGTTTGCCCATCTGTCTGAGGATGAAAAGCACTACTAAACTGCAACTCCGTGCGGAACAAGCCCCATAAAGTACGCCAAAAGTGACTCAAGAATTTTGTGTCACGATCGGAAGTAATAGTCTTAGGCACTCCATGCAAACGCACCACCTCCTTGAAGAATAAGCCCGCCACATGACAAGCATCCGAAGTCTTCCGGCAAGGAATGAAGTGAGCCATCTTGGAGAATCGATCAACAACCACAAAAACGGAATCATTGCCGCGTTGTGTGCGAGGCAACCCAAGTACAAAGTCCATAGAAAGATCTTCCCAAGGAGCCTCCGGAATAGGCAAAGGAGTATACAAACCCGTATTTTGGACATGGCCCTTGTTAGACTGGCAAACCATACACTTCCGCACAAACTTATGAGTGTCCTTCCGAATCTGAGGCCAAAAGTAACTCCTTGTAACCAACTCGACCGTCTTGTCCATGCCATGATGACCATCCTTGTGAATCTCATGTATAAGACTCTCACGAACCGAGCCTTGAGGAATGCACAAAATATCCAAGTAGAAGAGAAACCCATCTTGTAGGAGAAAAGACCCACAATTGCCACCATCACGACATCTAGCCCAATCTTCCGCAAAATCCGGATCGGTCTCATATAACTCCTTGAGACAGTCAAAACCCACAACAAGGTTATGCATAGTCACCAATAAACATGCTCGACGGCTCAAAGCATCCGCCACCTTGTTATGGCTACCACTCTTGTGGATAATAACAAATGTAAACTGTTGGAGATAAGCCACCCACCTTGCATGCATTCGGTTCAAAGACTTCTGGCCATTCATGTACTTCAAGGCTTCGTGGTCCGTATGAAGTATAAACTCTCGATGGAGTAAATATTGCTCCCAATGTTTGATGGCTTGCACCACCGCATAAAACTCAAGTTCATAAACTGTCCACTTCCGTTTCGACTCATCCAACTTTTGACTCATAAAAGCAACCGGACGCTTATCTTGAATCAAAACAGCCCCAATGCCAACAACAGAAGCATCCGTCTCAAGTTCAAAAGGCTTAGAGAAATCCGGCAAAACTAAAAGTGGAGCACTAGTCAACTTTGCCTTAATTAAGGCAAAAGCAGAAGTCGCCTCATCGCCCCAAGAAAACTTCCCTTTCTTCAAACATTCGGTAATAGGTGCCATGATAGTACTAAAATCCCGAATAAAGCGACGATAAAAAGTAGCAAGACCATGAAAACTCCGTACCTCACTAACGGTAGTCGGAATAGGCCAATCTCGAATAGCCCGAACTTTGTCCTCATCCACATGAATGCCATCTGCGGAAATAATATAACTCAAAAATAATAGTTTGTTAAGCATAAAACTACTCTTTTTGAGGTTAATGTATAACTCGTTCTCCTTCAAAGCTTGCAAAACTGCTTTGATGTGGGCAAGATGCTCCTCCTCGGACTTACTATAAATCAATATGTCATCAAAATAAACCACAAGAAATTTACCATTAAATGGTTTCAAGACTTGATTCATCAAACGCATAAAAGTGCTAGGAGCGTTAGACAAACCAAACGGCATTACCAACCATTCATACAACCCCTCCTTCGTCTTGAAAGCTGTCTTCCACTCATCACCCGGACGAACACGAACTTGATGGTACCCACTCCTCAAATCAATTTTAGAAAAAACTGTAGCACCACGAAGCATATCCAACATATCATCAAGGCGAGGAATAGGGAAACGATACTTGACCGTGATCTTGTTGATGGCACGACTATCAACGCACATACGCCAAGTACCATCCTTCTTAGGCACAAGAAGGGCCGGAACTGCACAAGGACTCAAACTCTCCTAAATGTAGCCCTTTTTCAATAAATCTTCCACCTCGCTCCCTCAAAATATCATGCTCACCGACTCATACGATAATGTGGAAGATTAGGAAGAGATGCACCCGGAACCAAATCAATGTTATCTTTGAATATTACGTAAAGGGGTAACCCGGTGGTAACTCATCGTGCATAATAGAACTATACTCATCCAGAAGTGATTGCAAAGAAACAGGAACCATACTAACACCGCCTACAACATCCTTATGAACCACCGCATAAATACAAGGAGCATCGACAAGATCATCCATAAATTCAGAGACAGTGCATAAAGAGATAATAGGTTTAGTCTTTCCCTTGGTAAGAGAACCCTTAACTTTCAAGGGGCATAAATTGAAACGTGCCCCATCCTTCTTGAAGGAAATAACATTATCCTTACCCGTGTGTACGACATTAAGATCAAATTGCCAAGGCCTCCCCAACAACAAATTGCAAGCAGTCATATCAATTATATCACACAAGATAGTATCATTATAACGACCAATAGAGAAAGGTACAAGGCACTGTTCACGTACCTTAATCTTACCAACAGTATTGATCCATCCAACGGAATATGGTGATGGGTGTGGCTTCACGTCAAGCTTCAACTTATCCACCATATCACGTGCAATCAAATTCTCACTGCTCCCACTGTCAACAATAATATGAATATCACAATCTCTAATCTTCCCTTTGGTGCGAAAAATACTATGCCGGGCCGGATCCTCTGTTTCGCTAGGGGTAGTTAACATCAACCGATTAACCACCAATGAATCATGAGTCTCGGCATCTTCCTCCTCCTCATTAGGATCCTCCCAATAAACTGGACCATCCTCTTCCTCAACATCCTCATCACGATCCACCATATTAGCATTCTTTCGAAGATGACAACCACTAGATGTATGGCCTACTTGCCCACACTTAAAACATTTATTACCAAAAGTCCTAGCATAAGGATTGGGAGTTTGACGCCCCAAATTAGTGGTAGGAGGTTTACTTACAGTGGGGTTTTCAACGGTGGTGGGGGTTGGTGGCACAACTTCAACCGGTTTAGGAGGTGGGGGTTGCACTTTATTCTGAGCCGTAGATGAACGAGGACCCACAAATCTCCCATTATTACTCCCAGCAGAAGATTCGCCAAACCGTGTAGTCGAAGAAGAGGCAAGTTGTCGCTCCACCTTTGTAGCTCTAGAAATCACGTCGGCCAATGAACGATGAGTAAACAATTTCACCCGATTTTTAATAGCAACCCGAAGACCCGATTCAAACCTTGCTACCTGTTTTTCCTCGGATTCGAACATATCAGTGCGAGCCGCCTGACCATAAAAATCTCTAGCATACTCCTCCACCGTTCGATTCCCTTGAGTACAAGACAAAAATTTCACATATAATTGTTGCTCATGATCTTCAGGGAGAAATTGTCTTCTTAACTCAAACCTCATGTTTTCCCAACGATCGATTGGTCTTTGGCCCTCTCTCCTCCGTTGTCGGTTTAAGGTCTCCCACCATGCGGAGGCACCGCCTCGTAACTTGTAAGCAACATAGGGAACCTTTCTATCCTCCTCAACTCTCATCAAAGTAAAGAATTTTTCTACCTCAACCAACCAATCGAAAAATTCCTCAATACCCAAGTTACCTGAAAAAGAAGGAATGTCAGCACGAATTTTAGGACGGTAGTCGACGGGCCTATCATCCTCTCTTCGTCTCTCTTCTCGAAAACCTCCAGCCGGCCGACGGTTGTGGTCTTCCTCCGGATCATCCCGACGTCCTCTATCCCCATTGCCAACATGCAATCCTCGCAAAACTTCAATCAACTCTCTGTGCTGACGAACTTGCTGCTCTTGCCGTTCTCATGCAGCTTGTTCATTGCGATTCAAAGCTTCAAGGATTGTGGAAAGAGTGATATCTCCGTTGTTACCTTCCTCGGCAGCCATCTACTCGTTAAAGAACCCTAGGATCGACCGATTTATGATACCAGCTGATGTAAAGTAAAACGCAGCGGAACAAAAATAAAATAAGATAATCGATTAAATCCTCGCAAAAGGAGTAAAATCGATTAACGAATAAAAAGGGATATGATTAAACTTCTCGCAAAAGAATTTAATCTAATAATCAACCGAAGAAGATTATTGGCAAAGTCAATTAATGACTTTAGGAAGAACACAATAAACTTGCAAAACTTGCAAAGGAATTTGATTAAGAAAAATAACGTAAGTTTCTAACTGTGAAAGGAATTATAAATACTACCTAAAATCCTCTACTAACTAGGAAAAGGAAAAAGGAAATAAAATCCTCTACTAACTAGGAAAAGGAAAAAGGAAATAAAATCCTCTACTAACTAGGAAAAGGAAAAAGGAAATAAAATCCTCTACTAACTAGGAAAAGGAAAAAGGAAATAGAATCCTAAATTAATATGTTTAAAACAAGAAGTAAATCCAATCGAAATCAGGAAACCCGCAAAGAGCACGACTCGTTCTTGGATACATCACAAAGTTTGTTATATTTCTTGATAATTTTACTGAATGAATGAATATAGAAAAGAGAGATAATTTATATGGTAAATTTGGTTTTTATTTTCATAATTAGGTTGTACTCCATCCATTCCAATTATGAATGGTTATTTTCTAAAAAAAAATTGCTCCAAAGTAAATATTTAATTCTAAATTACTTCTTTCGCTCTAAAAGGGTTGTTAATTTTAATAAAAGAAAAAATAGACATTCATTTTGTAACAATTTTTTTTTAAAAAAATGAACATTCATTTTGGGATTAGTGAGGTATATTAAAAAAAATTAGACACTCATTTTGGAATGGAAAAGCTATAAAAAATGAACATTCATTTTGGGATTAGTGAGGTATATTAAAAAAAATTAGACACTCATTTTGGAATGGAAAAACTATAAAAAATGAACATCCATTTTGGGACGGAGGAAGTATATTAAAAGTAGATATTCACTTTGTAATTAATTTAATAAAAGTATTTTACAAGATAGCATATACTTCAACTTGCAACTACACATCATGTAACGACTTAGATAATAAACTCACACAGCGCACATTTTAAGCTTTCATAAATATTTGCGGTAACAGATTGAACAAATTCAAACACAACACAACACAACACCACACCACACAAACTCTCTCTCTCTCTCTCTCCAAAATGCTATAGCAAATTAGACAGTTAAACACAGAGACTATGCAAACTTCGGCTTCCATTACATAAAGCTGTAAAGGAATTAGACAAACATAAACAATAAGACTTCCATTTCGAACTAGAAATTAAACAAACACACACGGTTTTGCTTGCATACATGTTTGCTGTAACAGATTATACAGATTCACACACTCTTCGGCAACAAATTCGATAATATCCATCGACAATACACACTTAAACTTCAATTACGTAAACAGTAACAATTTACGAAATAACAAACACTTCCAGCTTGCAATTACACAAACTCACCCAACGCACATAGGCTTCCGTAAATATATGCTGTAACAGATTGAACAAATTCAAACACACACACACACACACACTCTGTCTGACTCTCTCTCTCTCTCTCTCTCTCTCTCTTAGGTTTCCGAAATGCCAATGCAAATTAGACAATTAACTCACAGACGATGCACATTTCAGCTTCCTTTACATAAATCTGTAAACGAATTAGACAGTAAACAAAATCGCGTAGAATTCCATTTTGAATTAGAAATTAAACATGCATATTTTGCTTCAATTTCCGAAATGCTAATGCAAAATAGACAATAAACAAAATCGCGTAGACTTTAACTAAGCGCGCGGATGCACACAGAAATACATGTAAGTTCAGTTAACGAAGATGTGAAAGGAGAAGTAGAGAGAGAGAGAGAGATGAACTGACTGATCGCGAGAGATGAGGAGAAAAATTGGAAGCTGGAAATGGAGAAATCAATGGCGGATTTTCTCAGAAAAATTAGGTCAGAAAATGACGGAAGTGTTGGATGGCGGAGGGAAAGAGGAGGGAGTTATATTTGTTGCATTTTATATAGAGTGGCTGTTTGGGTGTTGGAAAAGTGGAGTCGGAGTGGCGAAGAACACGTGAAGAAATGATTAGACATTTTCCCGTTTCTTTGCCGTCTTCTCTTTTCTCTGTTTGGAAAAAGTGAGAAAATATAAGGGGTAAATTAAAAAATAAATAAAAAAATAAAAAAAAACTAAATTACAGGGCTATTTTGCAATGTGAACCAAAGCAACAAAGAAAAAAAAAATCAAGCCAAATTAAAACATTTCAATTTTCAATTAAGGGAAGGGAAGGGAATTCAAATCATGATCTTCAAAATAAAAAGAAAGGTCAAAGCCACGCGTCAATAAAGTCAAAGGGTCAACTTTCTAACTCAAAATATACAATCGGACTGATTATAATACTCACAACAAAAACTCATTTCCCCATTTTCTCTCTCTCATTTTACTTTATATTCTCACTCACAACACTTACTTATCTATTAATCATCGCACAATCACGTTTGGTAACTTCTATATTGAGACAGAGTGAGTAGACAACAATTATCTATTTGTTAGTTCATACCCCATTTTCTCTCTCCTTTTTACTTGTAACATCTACTTTTTCATAATTTTTGTTTATAAAAAGAAATGAAAACTTATCATATAATGAAGAGTGTTTAGGTTCTACTTATATATTCGAACTACATAATAGTATCCAATATGAGTGTTTTACAAAAAGATGATCATACTTTTAAAGACAATCGACATTTTAAACCCTTGTACTATGTTCTAACTTCGGTTTTAACTCACATTGTTTTTAAGCAGTTTTAACATATGTACTTAGAATATGCACTCGTTTTTACCCGATACACTAACGTCGTCCAAAAATGTTACAAATCAACAATACCTAACGAAACCAACGAAAGCTCTCTTTTTCTTAAAATAGATGGCTTCCCTTGTTTTCATAATCTTCTTCTTCTTAACGCTCGACTACAAAATCAGCGATTCCCCAACACCATTTCATTCATTTCCCCTTCAACAATTGCACAGGAGTTCAAAGCGAATTCATCGGTGGTTGTAAGTTTCGTCGAGTCCAGTTCAACCGCTTTGACCATAGAAACGATAAATTGTTTCAAGAATATAATTATTGACATAAGGCTAAGAGATTTTCACTTTCCCGCCTAGATTAGATTTCGTGGAAGCAACAGTAGTGAGTGTTGGAAATTTTGAATTTGGTGAAGCAAGAAAATCCATTCAAGAACAAAACGGGCGGGTGAAATGTTTCGGAGGAAACTTAAATTTTGACTTTAAGCTTGAAATATTTTGATTTTCTTGTGTATTTGGAAAACAGGTTAAGAATGACTTCACTTCTTAATACCTCTATTTGTGATTCTGGGAAATTTGGATGAGAGAGAGTGTTAATAAGATGATGATGAAAAAAGGGAAAGCCATTTTTAAAGAAAAAAAGAAGGTTCGTTAGTTTCATTAAAATTTTGTTAAGTTTTGTAACATTTTTGGATGGCGTTAGTGCGCCAGTTAAAAACGAGTGCGTACTCTAAGTACATAAGTTAAAGTTGCTAAGAAAACATGGGTTAATAACTGATGCTACCAAGAATCGAGTTCCGCCAAGAGCATCCACGTAACGTCCACGAAGGATTGATCCAGCTATGATCTCCAACAAGGGCATGCAAAATGAGCACCGTAAGCTAAGCTGGGGGCTTCTCCGGCTAAAGCCCCTCCGGTGTGAGAGTAAGAATTCCAGCGATTGAACTGAAAGTAAAGAGAAATCTTGAAGATGGAGTAGATGCAGCATACCTTTCTCTCTGGTTCAACTCTCCTATTTATATTCTGATTCATGATAAGTCCTTTGATAAGCCACCATGCTGATCAGGATAAGCTCAACCGTCTATGGGGTTATCATAAGAAGCTGGTGATAAGAAAGCTTGATTGGACATTCTCACCAACTTTTCGCCAACCTTCCGCCAGATAAACTGAATGTACAGTGGTTTTGGGGGCTCAACCTCATGATGGCTCCTGACCACATTTAATGCCCTATTTAATATTTTCCTTTCCATTTAATGCTGTCCTTTCTATCAGACAGTGTCCCCTATTACTTTATGTGAGATGTATATCTCGCCTACCTGTTTGCCGGGCCACGATTGATGTATCGAAATGACAAAGCTGTATATAGGCGAGATGCCTATTCGCGGGATATCTATCTCGCCAATCTTTCCTTAGTTCGTTGACTGCCTCCTCTGTCGTGTATCTCGCGTTAATGTCTTCAAGATGGGGATATGTGGCCTTCTTATATCGTTTGGTTCCTGTGTTGACATTTTGACCATCCGGATTGACTTTTCCACGTAGGCAATCACTTCCTTGCTGAGTCCATTACTGGTCTTTTTTGATCGCCACGTGGATCGGGTTTTATTTATGCACATCAGTAGCCCCTCAGTTTATAACTGGGACCATTCATGGTCTAGTTGTGAACTCTAGTTTGCTTATTTCGCTCAACAGGCTATCTCGCTCTAGCATTGATTTCTGCGAGATATATCTCGCTACGATATCGATCAACGCTGTACTTTATCTCGCCATATGGCGTGTGAAATTCTCTTTTTATTTTAATGATATGTGACACATTATCTCGCCCTTTTCTTCCAACGTCGCCACCGGGTGACACGTATTGGATTAGCTGGTCATTTAATGAGCCGTCCTTTTTGTTATAAACGCTCACATCTTTAGAAAATGTAGCGGCCACTTTAAATTTGAAATTTGTGAATTGATTTTCTCAAAGGGTAATAATGGGTTTCAACTGAAATGTCTTTTCATCTCCGTCCTTTCGTATTCACCGTTTAAAAGGGGGAGGCCCACAACTCATTCCATTTTTTAACCTTTTACTCTCTCTCTCTCTCTCTCTCTCTCTCTCTCTTGCTTTTCTTTGTCTTCTCCGGTGACCTAACCTTATTTTTCGGCGATCCTAATACTCCCAATCTGCCCGTTTCCTTGCCATTTCTCTCCGATTAAATTCGTCCTTGATGAAATCCGAGTATCAGGGTGTATTTTTTTGGACTGGTTAGGTTACTGAACCAGAGTGTGAAGGGGAAGTTTAAATTTTTCTTGCCCTCCATTTTTTCCGGTGAATCTGTCGGAATTTACTGAGGATTTTTCTATTGCTGCTTTCAGGTACCGTTTTTGACCTCCATATTTCTTTGGTTTTTGATTTTCATGGAAATGGCTAGAGTGAAGCAATGTGCTAGGGATACTAAATTTGGGCAATGTAAAATTCAAAGGGGTATTATAGAAAGGGATATGGGCAATGGTTTAGGATGACTAGTGAAGAACTAAATACTATTTTGATTGCTGAGGGTGCGGGCACTTTGGTTTTGAATTCTTTGAAAATACAGGGACCTCCATATCTCCCCATTACTTATGTCGTTATACTCGGATTTTTGGATAGGTTATCTTTTTGTAAATACATATGTAAACAAGCGGGATATCCTTTGGGACCAGGAAGCTCTGGTTTAAGTGTGAGCTCTGAGCGAACTGAAAGTGAGGATAAAGAGGGTGTGACTTCGGAAAGAGAATATAGGACTAAGAACGATGTTAATTTTATTTTTTCCGGACAGATATCAAGGTGCGACATGCAAGATCAGGGATCCAGCAAGGCCAGCAGCTCTCACTCCGCTGCTATTGATCCCGCATGTAAAAGTATCTCGCATAATGAGGATTGGACAGAATTCTATGCGCGGTACTGTATTGATCCCACCGTTTATCACCTTGCCAAATATATGGGACCTCTCAATCCCGCAGAAATGAGGAAGAACCAAGAAGTTATGGTGGCTTATCCTTCCCAGTTCAAATTCAGCTTCAGACTTCCTCTAGACCCTTTCATAAACCTTTTCCTTACCGAGTTGTCCGCCGCTCTAATAGATCTTCATTCGAATACTATTAGGATTCTCGTTTCTTTTATCGCCGTTTGTAGGGGACACCGTCATGAGCCTACTATCCCGCTTCTTAGAGAATATTTTGACGTATACAAAGTAAAATCTAAAGAGGATCATAGGATTACTATAAGGGCCAGTAAGACAAACAAGCTATTAACTCCTGGCCCTAATAAAATCCATCATCTTTACGACAATCTGATCTCCATCACCTCTAGCCGGGGTTGGCAACATTCTATCAGAATCTCGCCTTTGATTACCCAACTTGGAGCCAGAACCCGCCTAACTCCCGACGAGCAGCTCACCAAAGCTGACTTCGCAAGGACTTTGTCTACGATTGGGTGTGAGGCTTTATTTTCCTGGAGACTTATCTTGCGAGATGAAAACGTGTTAAGACATGTTGGGATCTCGCCTTCATTAACTGGTGGGGTGGAGCCCCTCATTCCATTGGCCCGCTCGGCCTGTTTTGATGGATGGGTGGTTCATGACCATGGGGTTTTTGCGGCTAACTGTTCGACTTGCCAAGGGAATATTTATGTGTGTGCCGCTATGCACAATTTGATGGGTGAACTACTTTCCTTTACTATCTTTTACCATTAATTTGTATGGTTGTTTGGCTTTTAACTTTATATATATCTCGCCGATTTTAACTTCACGCACATCTCGCAGATTTTGAGAGGATGGACCTTGCTGCTAAGAGGGCGGCCAATCTCGCCAAAGTGAGGGAGGAGAGAAGATTGGCTAAGGAGCGTCAAGCTGCCCTTAGGCAATTGCCCGAAACTGCTAACATCGCAATTCCCACTTCGCATGATGGCCAAGACACTGAGGCTATTGCTTTGGAGAAGGCTGATGCTGCAGCTGCTGGGAGGCCCCCAAGGAAATCTAGGGCCAAAAAGAGAAATTCGATTTCCAAATCTGTTGGCGGAGTTGAATCAGGTGATGGGGCTAATGCTGAGGACGAAGATGAGGCCGCTGATACCGAAAAGGCGGGCGTTGAAACCACTGAGATTGAAGTTACTAGCAGCAGGTCGCCCAATCAGTCTGTTGGGGCGGACAAGTCTGATTCCACCTAACATGGTTCTGGCATTCCCAATGTCGCCACCGCTGATCCGCCTAACGTGACTTCTAAAACCCCTTCTATTGAGAGCGGCTACTTAGAACCTCGCGGTTCTAAAAGATCTCGCGTTGAAGCCGAGATGGATTTATCTCGCCAAACTGAGCAGGTTGCCAAGAAGGGGAAAGATATAGAAGTGGATTCTTTAGGAAATGAGGATATCGCTTCCTTGAAAAGTTATTTAGGGCATATGGCCCGTGAGGTATGTTTTCCCATCTTTAATCTTGCCTTCTACAATTTCTACATTTGCCTGTTGATTAGATGAAACTTGTTTTTGGTTTGCAGGTGAAAGTTAACATCGATTTGATCTTTGATAAAGCCTTGGGAAGATTCGAAGAGGAGTTGGGCAAAACCTCTAGTGACAAAGTCTCTTGGGAGCGCGCGATCAAAAGGGAGAAGAAAGAGAAGAATAAATATAAGCAGGATCTTATCTCGCTTGAAACTACTCATGCCGAACTTGCTACGAAATATGCTAGTGCTAAGCAGGGTGCTGCTCCTCTCAAGAAAAGGTGGGATCAGTTTCTTAAGGTCAAGGACAAAGTTGAGCTGGAGAATGAAGCCCGAAGGGTCCAGGTAAACGATTTTGAAAATGAGCGTGAAGTCGCCGTGAAAGCTAAACAGGCTGCTGAATCGGCTAAGGCTGAGGCCGATATTACCATTGCTGATCTCGCCAAGCAGAATGCTACTCTAGTCGAGCAAAATGCCTCCCAAGCTGCTGAGATCGAAGAGCTCAAGCTAGCCGTTGAGAAAGCCATAACTGATTATAAGTCCTCTTCCCAGTTTTAGGTTGATGCTGAGGAGAAAACCTTCCCTCTTCTTGAAAGGTTTTCTTTTGTAACGGTGCGAAATGCCCTGGGAGACGGTGTTTCGCGAGATAAGGTGGTTAAGTGGCTTTCCGAGCATATGTATGGCGAGATGGCTAGACTTGGACACCCCCAATTGCCTTTTGATGAGAGAGAATTAGGCGAGATTGCCAAATTTGATGTAGAGATGGGGTATCCCGCTTGGGCGAATCCACCGGTTGATGATGACAATGCCTTCGATGCTTATCTCAATGCTTCGTTCGAAGTGGAGCAGAAGATTTTAAATAGGAAAGTGGAAGTTTCCAAAGATAGGGAATCTTAGTTGCGAAAACTTTGTTATTAAGGCCTGCGAGCCGTTTTAAAACAATTTCCTCTTTGTCTGTACTTTACATTTTGTTTCCTTATGACATTTCTATTTCCCTTTCCTTTTTGTTTTTACTGGTGTTAAAAATATTAACATTTTTATCATTGTGAGGGTGTGTATCCCTTATTCCCTCCCTTTAAAAGCAAGGCTTGTCTTTAGGCAGTCTTGCTTGAAAATTTTTGCTTTATGTATCTTAGAAAAATGAATCCCCTTTTAGTATTTGCCACTGTTATCTCGTGTGGTTCTTCCTGTGATCATTTGTTTGGCCCAACGACTTGTGTATCATTTCGCTCTGAGTCTCGCTTATCTTATTCAAAAATTATGGTCATAACCCTAATTTTCCTTACACGGGGGAATTTTGCATATAAATAAATCTTTTTACCAACTCTCATTTCGCCACTACCCATCTTGAGTCTATTTCTCGTTTCTCTTTTTCTTTTTCTTTCATAAACCTCGCGTTGGGATGTTACTGGGCATATTCTAAGTTTTCCATTTCCGTTTTATTTCTATCTTATCTCGCCTATAGATTTGGGCTGGGGCACAAATATATGTTATGTCGCTAAACTGCGTTGGGCCAAATGGCTCGTTGGTGAACCGCATTGGTTTAAAGACGCGTATTGTTAACCATCTTTGCAGATCCGCGAGATGCGACATGCTTTTGATAGATCGCATGTTGCTAGACCGCACTTCGCCGAACCGCTCTTTGCTAAACCGCACTAGCCATACCATGTTTTGCTAGACCACATTTGGCCACGCTGCATTTCTCTATTCCGCATTTTACTAAACCGCATTTCGCTATTCTGTGTTTTGCTAAATCGCATTTTCTAGACCGCATTGTGCTATTTCGCGTTTCACTAGATCACATATCGCTATACCGCATTTCGCTATACCACGTTTCGCTACACCGCGTTTCGCTAAATCGCGTTTCGCTATACCGCGTTTTGCTAAAACCGCATTTCGCTATACCGCGTTTCGCTAAACCGCATTTCGCTATACCGCATTATGTTTGAAAATTATTTTTTCACTAAGTTAAAAACAGACAAATTAGATGGCACATCAAGGTCTTTCATTAAGCGGGTTGAGCAAAACGTACAAAAGAGGTTTCGTGCCTTACATTTTTACTTATAATAATACTTCAGATGGTTCACATTCCAAGGGTTACGTAGCTCCGTTCCGTCCGGCCTCTTGAGCATGTAAGTTCCCTCCCTGATAACCCTGGCAATCTGAAATGGTCCTTCCCAGTTTGGATTGAGCTTGTTGTATCCCGCCTTGCTTCCAATTACTTCAGCCTTCCTCAAGACCCAATCTCCCAGGTTAAACGAACGCGGATTGACCTTCTTGTCATGTTGCATCTTCGTCTTCTGTTTGTAGTTCGCAGCTCTGAGTTTCGCCTCCATCCTTAACTCATCACTTAGATCCAGGTCCCCCTTTCATCTGTCTTCATTCTCCTTCTCACTGTAACATGCGACTCGGTGCGAAGGAAGCCCCATCTCAACTGGTGCCATGACTTCTGATCCATAAGTGAGAGCAAAAGGGGTTTCTCCAGTTGGCCCATTCACGGTGGTACGTACATACCATAAGGCCGTTTGCAGCTCATCTAGCCATTTACCTGCTTTTTCGTCCAGTATCTTCTTCAACGCGCTCAACACTTTCTTGTTGGCCGCTTTCGCTTGTCCTTGTTGGCCGCTTTCGCTTGTCCATTCCCTTCTGGCCAGGCAACTGATGATTTCCAATGCTTAACATTGAACCTTTCGCATTAAGCTATGAACTTCTTGGAGAACTGCGTTCCATGATCTGAAACGATCATCCGCGGTAGGCCGAAACGACACCAAATCTGATCATGTACAAACTTGATGATGTTGTCATCAGAAATGGTAGCCAATGCCTTAGCCTCGATCCACTTGGTGAAGTAGTCCACCGTGACGACCACATATTGGCATCCCCCTTTCCCCTTTGCAAAAGGTCCAATTAAATTGATTCCCCACATGTCGAACGGCCAAGCCACCGCCACCCCTGTTTGCAATGTCGCTGGTTGTCGTTGAATATCTGCGAAACGCTGGCATTTGTCACATTTCCTCACATAATTCTCAGCATCTCGCCTAAGGGTAGGCCAATAGTAATCGTGAAATAAAATTTTGTCTGCCAAGGTCCTAGCTCCAGGGTGTCCGCCGCATACCCCTTCATGAATTTCGAATAAAACCCTTTCGACCATATTCTCTTTGACACATCTGAGGAGTGGTCTTGTGAATGATCTTCTGTATAGGATGCCGCCTTGAATCACGAACCTTGGCGAGATCCTCTTAATCACCCTTGCCCGGTCCTGCTCTTGAGGGAGAATTTTCATCTCGTCTATCCAATCCTTCTCCCCTTCATCAATCTCCAAAACTTTCTGAATGTTGAAAGCTGGCTCGCTCAAGTAATCCACCTTTACCTCGCCATTCAGATTCTGGACTTCTTCACTTGCTATCTTTCTCAATCGGTCAGCTCGCTCATTATCTGCTCTATCCACCTGGACCAGCTCCCAAAACTTGAACTGCCTCAGCCAGCTCCTCGACATCTCGCAATATTTCATGAGGGTTGGATTGACTACCCCGTACTCTCCTTTTACATGTTTCACTACCAGCTGGGAGTCGGAGAAAATTTTCAACTCACTTACGCCCAACACGCTAGCCAACTTCAATCCCGCTACCAGAGCCTCATACTCCGCCTGATTGTTTGACACTGGAAACTTGAATCTCAACGCCTTTTCGAACTTAAAGCCTTCAGGTGAGATTAAAGAGATTCCTGCTCCGCTACCTCCCTTGGCTGAAGACCTATCTACGTGCAAGCACCAACAGTTTTTGATCTCATCTTCGAACTCGCATGTAATGAGCTCTTTGCGCGACTTCTGCTTCAACGCTGGCTTCAATCTCGTCACTCCTGGATCATTTCCTGAAAAAGAAGCCTCTAAAACAAAACCAATTAAAGCTTGGGCCTTGATAGCCCTCCTTGCTTCGTATTTGATATCAAATTCAGTGAGTTCTATGGACCAGGTTAACAATCTTCCCGAAGATTCTGGCTGTTGAAGGATTTTCCTTAGAGGAGCATCTGTAAGAACCGTGATCGAATGGGCCAAGAAGTAGGCTCTTAATTTTCGGGATACTATTACCAATGCATAGGCAACCTTTTCCGCATTGAAATACCTTGTTTCCACGTCGCTCAGAGCCTTTGAAACGTAATAAACTGGTCTTTGGATCGTCCCCTCTTCCTTGATTAAAACCGCTACTACTGCCCGATCGAAAGCCGCGAGATAGATACATAACTCATCACCGTCCATGGGACTGCACAGTAGGGGGGTTTCCCCAAATACTCCTTTAGCTGTTCGAATGACCTGTCACATTCTTCATCCCACGCAAATTTTTTCGCCCCCTTAAGAATTTTGAAAAAGGGTAGACACCTTTCCGCCGACCGCGAGATGAACCTCCCCAGAGCGGTTATTATTCCATTAAGCTTTTGGACCCCATTTATTATTGTTGGCGGCTTCATTTCTAGTAGGGCTCTTATCCTCTCCAGATTCGCCTCGATCCCCCTTCTATTCACAATAAACCCCAGAAATTTTCCCGCGGTTACCCCAAAGGTGCATTTACTTGGGTTTAACTTCATCCTGTTCTTTCTCAGATTACCAAAGGTTTCTGCTAGATCCTTCACATGATCATCATCTCGCGACTTGATAACCATGTCGTCTATGTAAGCTTCCACATTCCTACCCAGCTGGGCGCCAAAGACCTCGTTGACCATTCTTTGGTAAGTCGCGCCTGCTTTCTTTAGGCCGAAAGGCATCATTTTGTAACAAAAATTTCCCAATGATCCCGCCATGAAAGCTGTTAGTGGTTTGTCTTCTTCCGCCATCTTGATTTGATGAGACCCGGAGTAAGCATCGACAAAACTAAGAACCTTATGGCCAGCTATTGAATCGACCAATCTATCAATTCTTGGGAGTGGAAAGCTATCCTTGGGTCATGCCTCGTTCAAATCTGAGAAGTCTATACACATCCTCCATTTCCCATTTGCATTTAACACCATTACAACATTTGCAAACCAGGTGGGGTACGTGATCTTCTCGATTATTCCAGCTCTGAGGAGCTTCTCTACCTCCTCCTGGATGACCCTCTCCTTGGCAGGGGCAAGATATCTCGCTTTCTGCTTATATGGCTTCACCTCTGTGTCCACGCTTAAACGATGAACCGCCACCTCTTCTCTTATCCCGTATATATCCTCCACTTGCCAAGCGAATACATCCGGATTCTGCTCTAGAAACTCTATCAACGCCTTTCTGTCTCCTAGCGACAAACTTTTGCCTATCTTTATCTTTTGCTCTGGAAACCTTGGATTGATGGTAATTTCCTCCAACTCCTCCATCGACTGAATCTCCATTTCATCTCGCGCTTGCAAAGTGTCAATTTCAATCTCGTGGAGTGGAACTTCAACTTCCATGCGAACTGGTTGAACTTGCGTATCTCGCCCTACCTCACGCTCTATTGAACTCGCCCCTAAAATTGGGTCACATATGATCTCCTCGTCAACCTCTTCTTCTGTCCCTATCATTTCCACGTCGCCTTCCTCTACTTCCTCCACCAGCATCGACACAGGCTCCACACTTGAGTTATCAATCTCCATGTCTTCAACCTCTATACAATTCCATCCCGCTTGTAACTGGCTTGGGCAGCATATGATTGCTGACCCACTCCTCATGCTTTTCGTTTCCTCCCATTCATCTCCCCCCTGAAAGGGGTCAAAAATCATATTAACCCTCAAACTCCTAATAACAATCCCGTTCGACACCGCAACAATCTTCTTTGACTTTTGCATCTCGATCTTTTTTCTTATGGTGGATAATGGCTGACTTCTAATGCACGCTATGCCTTTGGGAGTAGGGAATTTTATCCATTGATGTGGCAAAGATGCCACCATCTCAAAACTCTGCATAAAAGGAATTCCCACTATTGCGTTATAGGGCGAGACAAGGTCTATCAACATAAACTCAACACTTCGCGCCCTTCTTCTTTCCGCATCCGGATCTTCATCTCGCAATTCAACAATTAAGGTAATTTTGCCCTTTACCCTGACTGTATGATTGGTGAACCCCTCTAGAACGCCTTCATATGGAGTCAAATACGCCTCAGTCAGATTCAGTCTCCTATATGCCTCATAATACAGAATGTTCCGACTAACCCCCGTATCAACCAACACTCTTTGGAGTACGTTTTTTGGGAGGGAAGATGGAAATGATCAACGGCTGACTAGCATGGATTACTGAAGTCGCCAATTCGTTCCTGGTAAAGCTGATAACCCTCTCCTCATCGGGCGGATATGCAGGTACATGAAAGGTATGAGAAAGGCTCATTATCTGGTTATTTAATTGAGTGATGCTGGAGATGGCATCACTGATCATGTCAACTATATTCATCATTTATTCATCTCGCCTTATACCTCCATCCCGCCTCGGCTCATCCCGCACAACGTATTCATCCATCTCGACCCTATCAACCTTCGCCTGAAGTACCCTCTTCAAATTAAGGCAATCATTCGTCACATGCCCCACATCTTTGTGGTATTCGCAATACTTGGCTTTATCTCAGCGCTCCAAAGTTTCCTTGTTCATCTCGCGAGTGTAAGTACCCCAATCTGGATCACTCCCTTTCAAACACCCGGGAAACACCGCAGACTCATCCACGCAGTCTCAGAGACCTCTCTCACTCAAAACCCTCTCAAAAACCTCTCAAACCCCCAACCAAACCAGGGGAGGAGCCTTTCTGGGATAAAAAGGGACAAAAGGACCTTTTGGGAATTTTCAGGAAATCAGAAAAGCAATTAAGGTCCGTACGGACCTCTTTGTTTCAATGATTACTAAATCCCCTTAAAGTCCACAATATTCCCTCAAATCCCGGGAGAAATGATGACTTCCATGCAGAGTTGGTCCGTACGGACCTCTTTGCATGCAAGATGGTCCGTACGGACCTTATTGCTCAGGGAACATCATCATTCCCAAATATTCTCCATCATTGCATTCCTCAAATCGAGGAAATCCAAAATTCTGGATAACCAAGAAGGTCCGTACGGACCTCTTTGCTCCGAAATTTTTACTATAAATAGAGGGCTCCCCCTCCTCATTTTTACACACCTCCCACTTCTCTCTTCCTCCCTAAGCCTTCGGCTCCCCTCTAAGACCTTTCGAGGCATTCCCGGCCCCTTCGGATCCTTCCGAGGCCTTCCGAGCCCCTCGAGGTGCTCAGAAGCCTCTCCGAGCGCTCCCGAGACGCTCCCGCGCGCTGCCCCGAGGCACTCTCGAGGTACTCTGAGGCCCCTCGTGGTACTCAGAGGCCTTGCACAGTCTTTCCCACGGTGTCCGGCTCTTTCAGGAGTCAAACCGGCGATCCCAAACCTTGCCGAACCTCTGCTTGAATCCAACTAACGATTCCAACGCACGCGAATTTTCGCTCCCGATTGATCCCGACGATCCCACGCACGCCGAACCTTCGCTCTAAACGCAGCCTTACAACCTCAACTCACGCCGAAATCTCCCCGTCCGTGACATAACCGCATCCCCGCAATCCGAACGCTACTCCGACCTCAAACACTATTCCCTGCGGAGAAGACAGACACGAACCAACATTGGTAAGGCTTCCTTCCTATTCTATTTCAATACATTTCAATACAATGTAGACATCCGATACAGCATGCATTTTTAAAAGCACACACACACACACAACATTTAAAGGATATTAGGGGTATCCGAAAGACTCGTTTTTACGAGGCTACTCGGGTGAGCTCTAATATTCTAATATTCTCTTCCCGAGGAGTCATCTGACCTCCGAACTCAAAATCTCATCACACAAAAACAGTTTAAAATTTATCTTTAAACTGATGCCCTTTTTCAATGTTTTGGGCTTAATAAAAACGGCGTGGCGACTCTACAAAATGCGAAAGCAAAACGGCGAGACACCTCCAACACGCAACGCTAAACGGAATAAGCCGGATGCGGGCGCGATTGTCTTGCCTCTCGGATCCGGGCGACTTCCCGAACAGCCGACGAATTTGCGAGATGCACGGGGCCCTCACGCGCGAGCCGGATCCCGGTAATTTCGGTTGGCGACTCTCTTTGGGGACTTTTTGTTTTAAAAACTTTTAAACAAAACAAAAGATTTTTAAAACGATGATGAGGGTCAAACTTTCATTTTACCCCTTCCTTTAAGCGTTGTGTGTGTGTGCACGTGCTTCGTTTTTATTTTTAAAAAAAATAAAAATACAAAAAAATGCATCAATATACATCTCGTGCATACATTTAAAATTCTTCAAAAATTTCTATTTTACTCGGAAAAAGAATTTTAGAGACCGCACACTACGCGCACTGCCGCTTGCCTCGGTTACACCGCACACTACGCGCACCGCCTCGGTTACACCGCACTCTACTCACACTGCCTCGGTTACACCGCACACTACGCGCACTGCCGGATACACCGCACACTACAACCCTTAACCGGAGTGGTCTCGGTTGCGGTCCGTTTGGTCTTCCTAGGCCTCTGGGCGCGCACGGGATCATTCCAAACATCCCGTCCTAGCGGCGTCAACCCCACACGTTTGAGTCTTGAGTCACACTCTGTCCGGACTCGGTTGGTTTTACCCGGTCAGGTGTCATACGGCTGGATATATATACCATGCCGGCCATTTTCGAGTCAAGGCTCGGAACTCAAGATCCCTGCTAGCAAAGCGATGAAAGGTCATGCTAAAATCTTGACTGATCTTGATTTCAGAAGCTACACCTGCACGATGTTCCGTCCAGGATATACATCCATGCTCACATGACACCATGTCATCACGCCTTTGATACGTCGGCCATGACGATATGACCCGGCCAACGCCTAACGTTACAGATCCGCTTTGCGCAAGCAAGGTAAAGAGAGGTCATGCCGAACTCTTGACTCGATCTTGACTCGGTGGCGGCTCGGTTCACTATTCACATGGCTAACGCATCAAAACGAACATGACAGAGGCTCGGTCCTTAGGTTCGATTTTCTTTTAGGCCGGTGGAAACCGCTTGCACTATAGGACCCTCGCACAGGGCCGCTCCACTCGGGATGTCGAAATACGGGTGCAAAACGAGGGGCTTATAGCGCACGGATGGTCTCCACGACCCGGGATCTAGCATAGTTGCGAAAAGAAGAGCAATCTTTTCCAACCTACCTAGGATTCGAGAAAACATGTTTTAAGTAAATTAAAACAACAAAAAAAAAAAAAAATCAAAAATAAAAGAAGCGGAAACCGCATGCCACGTGAGCTTTCCCCTTTTATCCCGTTAGGCCATTCCGTGTCTAAACCTTGCCCATCACCCCCTCCGGCTAACGAGAGAGTGGTCGAGAGTACCCGGAACCCGTCTCCCAGTGTCAAAACAAAGAAGGTCCTACCTTCTTCCCGGCTCAGTCACCGGGACACTCAGTCGATCCCCATGGCCAAGTCGGTGGATAACAACGATGGGAACGGAACCTTACCCCAAGAAATTTCCCAACACCTGGAAGAAGTTTGGCGAGGTCCTCATGGCTATTGAGAAACGTCAAGGTGAGCAACAAGCTCGATCGAAGGTGCCATGCACCACTTCGGAACCTTAGCCGCTGACCACACAGGGCTTCCCGAGCCGTGGCGCTCCTACGGCCTCTAACGTCTCTCATTGTCTCCCGTAAGTCAACCTGTTACCCTCGTACGAGCCATGCGGTTATGACGAAAGGCCACAAGACCTTCCCAGAGGAAAGCTCGCCCATCCAGCCTCACGAGGTCCCGGTACCACCGCCGAACAACGAACACATTCGGTGGGACGTGCGATTGCGGTGCTTGTCTGGAAATGGAATTCCGGGATGCAATGAACGAGGGCCGTCCTCGACGAAAGAAGAAGCTATCTTCTCAACAAAAGGCTGAAAAAGAGGTACGAATCTGGTGATCCCACAGTCGGAACCCTTGGAGAACCCTCGGGAAAGTTTGACTACTATGTCATCTACTCCGACAAATCTCCCGGCCTAGTTACGCACGGGGCCACGGCAATGTTTGCTCCATGATCACTGGGACGAAGCTTCGCACCGCCACCGAAGGCCCGAAGGTCCGGATAATCCAACCCCTGTCTTGGGAAGATCTCAAAGCCACTATTGATGCTTCGGTAAAAGCCGTGACGGTGAACGAATTGAAATGCGCGGTCGGCCTTACGCCAATCGGGCTCCTCCCACTCCGAAGAGGGAGAGACAAGCAAAACCACAAGTCCAGTGAATGTTCGACACGTTCGGCCAAATCCCAATGAATCCTCCACGGACGGACAAAGGCCGGCCATACACGAGCCACGAATGGAAAAGGGGCCACTACGCCAAAGAAGTGAAACCTTGGACCCAAAGGTTGAAGATCCTGTCTTGACACGGCTCAAGCGCACTCAGGGCTAACATCTCACTCTGGTCCTTACTCACTTCATCTTATCCGCACAAGCTCAAGTTGGAAGAAAGCCTGGCCCGCACTATGGTTCCCATCACGGTGACACCTGAGGAGGCGGTTCGGATGATTGGCAACGTCAATTACAGCAATATCATCACCTTCACGTAACTCGATCTTCCAAAATTTGGGGCGACCACAACGAGCCTCTCTATATAACGGTTCAACGGACGAGCGCCGTCTCCCTCGGGTGTTGGTAGATGGGGATCATCCATGAACGTCCTTCCGACCAAAATGATGGATTTGCTAGGGATCAAAGCAACCGATCTAAAACCCTCGACTCGTGCAATCAAGGCATACGACTCAACATCCCGCCCGAGTCTTGGGAATAGCCACCTTGAACCTTTGGTTTGGAAAACAAAATGGTCCCGAGACAGCACTTCCAAGTCATCGACATCCCGATCACATTCACTGCCATTCTGGGACGCCCTTGGCTACATCGGATCAATGGGGTGGCATCCACTCTCCATCGGTGCGTAAGTTCGTCCAAGGAACGAGATATGACCATCATCTACGGCGACAAGATAGTCACCGAAAGGACCGATACCAACGGCGTCCCTGCCTTAGAAATCAAACCCGACGATGATGGCATGATGTTAACGGGGTTCACCATCGAAAGCCCAAAGGCCCAAGTGTGCCACATAGACTCGCCTTTGATTTGGGACAAGATCCCTCCCCGATGAAAATAATGAAGCACATGAACTACATCCGGGGCTCGGTTTGGGAAAACGCCATCGTGGCACTTTGCAACGGATCATCAATATCAAAGAGCGAGAATACCTGCACGGCTTGGGATACTCTCCTACTCCCGAACACATTGCGGAGGACAAGCGAGCTGCACGAAAACGCTCCACAGATAACAAAAGAGGCTTGCACGCAATCTCCGATCTTCGTCCTTACAGCTTCGACATGACCAAGTACTTCACAAGGAAGGCCGGCAACTTGGAAGAAGATCCAGAAAAGGAACGCCGATCGGCGCCAAGCAAAGGCGGCCGACAACCATGGACAAGCTCCGGCAGTAACTGGCAAGATTCGTAGGCCTCAAGCCAAATCCTGTCCAAGAGCATTCCTCGACACACCGCCCCTGCCAGGATCCACAACCACCACTATTCACAGCGAATTTTGGTTCGGGAAAACCCCCTCTTTGGCGGAAGAATTCGAAAAACTCTCTGTCAACAACCCTGCCTTCAACAAGCGGGACGAGTCTGCATTCGAGCTAGCAATGCCCAAGACAAAAGCAAGAGACTCCGCAGACGATGCTTGGGACGAACCATCGCTACACTCGCTCTTTCAAAGAAGAAATCGAGATGCCGGATCTAATCGATTTTGTTTCGAGTAACTCGTGATAGCAATGATCGGGAACGGTGACATAAAGCCTTTCAAGCCCCTTCTCCTATCAAGCTCATTGCCCTCAATAAGCTGGGCCACATTCTCAGGACCTATCACGGCAAAAAGGACATGATCGAACAACTTGGTCGACCCTCGAGTCCTAGAGTCTAGTGTCAAAACTCATCCCGAGTCCATTAGCTTTGAATTTGAGTCTCTCGAGTCATCCGATGGCCTCACGCCGGAAGATTACGAACTCATTGCCAATAATGTATTCCCGTATGCTCTTAATGAATGCTTCGATCTTTCCGAGTATCTCTTCTCATTGCATCTTTTAACAACCGATAAATTAACTAACACACAAACAGGTTAATAACGATTCACTTGATAAAGAAGCGGACACATTAAACGAACAATACATTAAGCACATCTTTAAGCATGTTGTCAAACGAGAGAAAACCGGGCCCAAGTCGCCGAGGAGGTTTTAACCAAAGTGAATTTGGGAACCGCCAAGAGCCAAAAGAGACGCAAATCGGAAGTTTCTTCACCGCACAGACAGCAAGACGCATTGACCGCATTGCTCAAAGAGTTCGTGGACGTGTTCGCTTGGTCTTACCGAGACATGCCCGGATTAGATCCTAACATTGTGGAGCACCGGATTCCCTTAAATCCCGAGGCTAAGCCCATCAAGCAAAAGCTACGCCGAATCAAGCGTAATGGTCTTTACAAGTCAAAGAGGAGATCGAAAAATGCTTGCGTCGGCTTCATCGTGGTGATCGAGTACCCCACATGGCTCTCCAATATCGTCACTGGCCACCAAGGCCAATGGAAAAGTACGCCGCTGCGTGGACTTCCGAGATCTCAACAAAGCAAGTCCCAAGGACGATTTTCCACTACCCAACATCGACATGTCGGGTAGACACTACAGCCCAATTTCGAAGTCAAGTCTTTCGTGGACGGTTTTGCCGGTTACAATCGGATCAAGATGGCCGAAGAAGATCAAGAAAAGACAGTTTTCACAACCCCGGGGAACCTATTGCTACAAGAATGCCGCTTCGGATCAAGAACGCTGGGTTACCTACCAACGGCAAAGAACCGCCCTCTTCCACGATATGATCCACAAAGAGATCGAAGTGTACGCCGATGACATGATCGTTCACTCAAAGGGATCGACGGACAACACCTCACGACCCGAGAAAATTCTTCAATCGCCTCCGAAAACACTCAATGAGGCTTAACCCCGCCAAATGCACATTCGGGAGTTAGCCGAGGCAAGGTTTTGGGATACATGGTCACCGAGAGAGGCATCGAGGCGGATCCTCAAAAGATCAAAGCTATCATCGAAATGAGACCACCGCAAACCCGCATGCAGGTGAAAAGCTTCATGGGCCGCCCGCAATATATCGCCCGCTTCACAACCAACCGACTCTATGTGCGAGCCAATCTTCAAGCCGATGAAGAAGAACGCCGACATCGAATGGAACTCGAATGCCAAGATGCCTTTGAAAAAATAAAAGCATACCTTGTGAGTCCTCCGATTCTCTCGTCCTCCCCACGAGGAAAAGCCACGTTGCTATACCTAACTGTGACCGACACCGCAGCTTGGAGCCATGCTCGTCAAGAAAAGAAAGAGTCACGGTCGAAACGCCATCTACTTCGTCAGCCGAAAGTTTCAAGGCAAATAACTCAATTACTCAAATTTCTCGAGAAAACCTCGCGCAGCCTGTATGGGTTGTTGGGAAACTACGGCACTACATGCAACGCACACGCACACTTAGTTTCCAAAATGGACCCAGCCAAGTACCTCTTCGACAAACCATCTCTCGTCAATGAGGCTCGCCAATGGTCTTTCTTCCCGGCGGAATTTGACATCAAGTACGTAAACCAAAAATCAATCAAGGGACGGGCCATGGCCGAACAACCGGCCGATTTCCCAACCGACGAGGCTCGAGGCCCCGAACCACAATTTCCAGACGAGGGAATCTTTCGCAATCGAAGGCGAAAACCGATGGCAACTATTCTTCGACTGAGCGGCCAACCAAAAGGGAAACGCAGATTTCCAGATGCTTCGCGGATCCCAAAGACGAGCACACCCCAATTGCTATAAAGCTCAATTTCGAGGTAACCAACAATGCCGCCGAATATGAAGCTCGCGCCGCCGGACTACAAGCCGCACTCGAGAGGAATGTCCAGAAACTCGAAGTTTATGGGGACTCACCTTGATCATCAACCAAGTCTCTAACAAGTGGAAAACCATAGACCCGGGCTTGCAAAAATACCATGCCCGCATGTAGGATCTCATCACACAATTCGAAGAGGTCACCTTCCATTACTTGCCAAGAGACCGAAACAGTTTGCTCAGATGCCTTAGCCACCTTCGCTTCCCTTTGTGGAAATCCCCCGAAGGAAAAGCAATCAAACCCTTCAAAGCTCTGGACGAAAGGAAATTCCCGCCACTGCTGTGAGATCGAACCAACCTAAGCCCGTCAATGAGCCATGGTACAACCGCATCTTCCAATACCTCAAGAACGGGAAACCGCTTCATGAACAAGGAAGGACAACACAACGTAGGGGTCAAAACCAAGAGCATCATGGCCCTAAAACGCCTTGCCTCTCACTTCGTCATCCCTGGGACATGTTATACAAGAAACGCTACTACGGGCCACTCCTACGCTGCGTCGCCCAAGAAGAAGCGAACAAGTTCATGAACGAAGTCCACAATGGGGCTTGCGGTCCCCACTATGAACGCCAGGCTCCCGATGCAAATCATTCTCAGATGGGCTACTACCGGATCTCCATGGAGTGCATTGACATCCACTTTGTCCGAAGCCGCGACAAGTGCCAACGGCTCTCCAACCTCAATCATCTGCTCGCCCCACGATCTCTACCGCATGACTACACTCTCGCCCTTTGCCACTTGGGAATTGACGTCATCGGGAAAATCGCTCCGCCAGCAAAGAATCTGGCCACGAAGTTCATCTTAGTAGCCATCGACTACTTCACCAAATGGGTCGAAGCCAAGTCCTACAAGGTACTCACCTCCAAGAAGGTCGCACATTTCCTCAAAGAAAACATCATATGCCGATACGGCATCCCAAATGAGGTCATATCGTACAACGGCTCACACTTCGAAGGAGAATTTGACAGACCGCCGGCCGAATTCAAGATCACACGCCACAAATCTTTCTCCTACCGGCCACAAACAAACGGCGCCGTGGAAGCAAAGAAACAAAACCCTCGAACGGATCATCCGAAAATGACCACCCGAGGACGAGATTGGCCCGAGAAGCCGCACCTTGCACTTTGGGGCTACCGCACATCGCCGAATGCCCACGGGAGAAACCCCATTTGCTCCCGACGTACGGGATGGAAGGCCTCTTCCCATCGAGATAGAAATTCCCTCACTCCGAGCGCCGCCGGAAAATGACATCAACGAAGTCGAATGGCTCCGGCCGACATGACGAATTGGCTCGCTTAGACGAGCGACGACTAAAGGCCATGGAACACGTCCGAGCCTATCAAAGCAGATGGCTAGAGCTTTCGACAAGAAAGTCAAATCCCGAGACATCGTGGAAGGTGACTCAGTACTCAAAGAAAAGCCTCCCACTCGAACCAACCCATCGGGAAAATGGGAACCCACATGGATCGGCCCTTTCGTGGTTCAAAAGATCTTCTCCTGAGGCGCTACGAAGCTACCGTACCTAGACGGCAATCCCTTCATGAATCCAAATAACGGAAGCAAACTTCGCAGATACTTCGCCCGAAGAAGAACAACTCGGCATCTCTTCGCACTCCATGTAGTGTCGAACTACGCACTCCGAGCCCTCTAGTCCGGGGAACGTAGGCAACCTTAATTGGTCCTGGCCTAAAAATACACAAAAAGTCAAAAGTTTGAATGTCAATCAAGACCTCCATCAAGCTACGCACTTTTCAAGAACATGCCCCCAGCCACCTTGACCAAGTCAAACAACGGCGGCAACATCAAAGGACATCCGAGGGTCACTCAAAGATCAAACGACCGACTATGTCTACTTCTGCCAGGGCTTGTCTTCGCCCTCACGCGCTTCAAAAAAAAAAAAAAAAAAAGAAAAAAGAGCTCGAGCAAGGGCTCACAAAAAGAGCTCGAGCAAGGGCTCACAAAAAAACAAAAGAAGCTCAAGCGTAAGCCGCGAAATTGAGGTCAAGAGCCCGACGCCAACAAGCGGCAAGGAAGCTACAAAAGACCGTCGTAACGACTTGTCGTGGGAGCATTCAACCTCTCGCCCAAGCACAAAGCTCAAAGAAAGGGGATTGCCGCTGTGGCCTGGACCGTCTACCCGCCGATGCAATGTAAAAGTCCAAAGATGGACGCCGACAAAGTGCACAAATGTAAGCAAAGGCAAACAAAAGATCTTGCGTCTCGACAAAGCTTTAAAAGTAAATCACAAATCACTAACGGTTACAACATTTCTTGATGAGTTCAAGCACGGTCTACTCTCAAGTTCACAACATGCTAAAAGACAAACTTAATACATTTAACTAATAATGTGTTTCGCAATGCAATGAATGGATACCTAGGAGGTCATTCCGCGCCATCTCGCGTTTGTCCCCTCGCCATTCTTTCCTTTCTTCCTCGTCCCCGCGAGTCTTCTTTCGCTCCACGTGAACCAACTCGCGTCTTCTCGCCCGAGATCGGGGGTCCTCCCCGTAGAGTCAAACAATCCAAGAGCTCTCGTGGCTTCATTCGCCCGTGCTTCGCTCGGATCTCCTCCCCGCGAGTCCGTAAAGAGGACTCTCTCCCCGTCGCCGGCCAACTCTAGTCTCGTAGTCAAACAAAGCGTCTCCCGTCACATCCAAAGGGTCGACTGTGCTTCGGCACTCCTAAGGCAATAGCTACTACGGCAACCGGTCCTGTAATCGCTGCACGCCCGCTTTCCAAGACCACTTGGGATCGCCCAACACGCCGCTCATACCAAAGCGTATACCGAGTCGTCAACACGACACTCTCCCGACGCCTAAGGAGTACTCACAGAGGGAAAGCGGAATACTTCCATACCCTCGTAAAATACAAGAAGACACCAAGCCGCCATACCGTGAGGAGCTATCTCCGCAAAGAGCAAGGTCATCCTGCACTCCCAACAAAGGCCTCGCTTCATCCCAAACCGCCGGAAACAAGCGACGGAATATAGAAGGAGGACCAAGACAAACCCGAACTCGACAACGTAGGGACCCTTCCCGCAAGATCCTCCCGGTCTCAATCCTCCAAAGGCGGAACCCACCACGGATCTCGATGCGTACTGCCGTGCCATCCATCTCTCCCAAAGTGCGGACCGATCCATATCCAACACAAGAGGTCGCCGAGCAAATGACCACGGGCTAAACGACGCCTGAGCCTCGCATGGCTCGGAGTCTCTCTCGCAGCCTACAAGGTGAGCAAAGCGGGGCTTCCCTCTCATAAAACGATCCCTGGGCCGCGCACTGCCGATACTACGAAGAGTCTCCCCAAAGACCAACGGGACAATATCCTTCTCCACTTCAAAGGCCCTACCACATCTAGCAAAGCGCCATCACAAATGCCAAGGAGCCGACTGTAAAGAGCTGCCGCTATCGTACACAAGGCAAATACATCCCAAGAGACGTCACTCTCATCATCAACCATGAACCGCTCCGGCAGCTCGTAAATGTCGATATGACCCGAATCAAGGATCATGCCCCCGCACTTCTTCCAACGAAGTACGAAGAAAGTCTCGCAAGCTTCACGCCACAAAGAAGACCACCAACCAAAGGAAGCGAGATGGCCTCCACCTCCGGCCCTCCAATCAAAGCCCGAAAATCTTTCAAAAGTGGGCACCATTTCATTATAGGAGAAACAAGACACGTGCCTCCTAACATCCTGTAACTTCGCGGCACCCGCAACAAATCCCAATCAGAACCAACTCCTTAAAAGACCAAACCGAGCAAAGACGAAACCTTACTCGAAAGCTCCGTCTCGATGCCTCATACGGCGCCGCATCCACGTTTTCAACCGCTCAAGGAAGTGTGCTTGCCTCTCCCGCGAAAGCCTCGGCAAAATTCTAGGGACATACGAAGAATCCATGGCAAAAATGGAGGTTCCTAGAGAAAATGGGGAAGAAAGCTCGAAAATGGCCGCAAATGGGGAAATGAGGAAGAACCGTGCACCGGAAAGCATTTATGTCCTTCCCAAAGCAAGGTTGGTCCGTACGGACCTCTTTGCATGCTAAGTATGTCCGTACGGACCTCCTTGCAAACGTAACCCATTTCCCGTAAAACAAGATAAAACCACTGCCTCAAGAAAAACCTTGCTCCAAACAAACCCAAACATCTGCCAAAGCCATTTCCGCAAACCAACACTACCCACAAACGCACTCTCGCCACGTGGCATGTACAAAAATAAAAATAATAATAGCAACAATTTCTAGGACAATTCCTGAATCACAAAAATAAATGACATTACATCTTAAAATAAAATACTGTTTGCCATGCAAATACATGTGTTTTATTACAAAAATGTACCCAAAAATGTCTCGTTGCTAAACAAAAAAAAAAAGAGAGAGGGATATGAAAAGAGGGAAAGCAAATGAATACTACTCGTAATCCTCATCATCATCCTCCTCGCCAAGATCCTCCAAAGAAAAGTCGGGCATCCCAGCCGAATCTCGCCCGTCACATCCTCATCGTCTGGAATACCGAGCACCCGCCCGAGGCTCCCACGAGAAGTACTCAAGGATCAAATCCGCGAAAGGATCAAAGAAAGAAGGCTCGAGGAACCTCACCCTGCCCGTGCGGAGGCATGAATCGATAAAAGGGCCGCTCCTCGAAGGCCCCGCAGCCTCCCGAAGACGCCCCAAGCATCCATACTATGCCGCCTCAAAGGCCCCTCCCCGCTGCGGCTCCGCTCGGCTCTAGGCGGAGGAACGCCCACGTAATGCCTCGAAGGCATAGGCTCGCACGCCGGCACACGACGCGAAGACCGACAGACACTCTTCGACGCCATCTTCTTAGCGAAGGAGCGCATCGCCACGTAACGGCGAGTCAGCATATCGTAGGCTCTCCCCGGGACTCCGCACCAACAAGAAGCCAAGGAAACGCTCATCAAATGCTTATACTCAACAACAAAAAGAGAAAAACGCAGAAAAGATGCCAAGATGGAAAAGAGTCAAGACACTTCACCGATTCTGTTTGGGTCCACTTCAGAAGGCAGCAGGAGCTCAAGCCCGAACGGGTGGCTGCACACCCTCCTCTCGATCCGTCCCCGCGGACGTACGTGAAATCCGGTCCCGGCATCGGAATCCTCTCGGGAGCTCGCGGCGCCTTCTCCCGCGCCAAAGCACTGGGCGTCCTCGCCTTCCTCCTCACGAAGGCCCCGTACTCCTTTCCGTACAAGATGAACTCCTGCACCGACACCGCCAAGGTACTCTCTCGAAGTCCAGACATCCATGTCCCCGGAATCAAGCATCCCAGTGGAGGGTCCCTCGGAGCCACGGAAGCACACCGGCCATGCCTGCTGTAAGACTCGCTTCCCCTGTGTACATGGCGTCACAAGTCAAGCTCGCAAAGATCTTCCGCTGCTGCTGCCACTCTGGGAGCTCAAACTCATCTCTCATACCGAGTCCACGGAACAAAACGAACCTCACTGCTATCCCGCTCCAAACGCCAACGACAACTCGACTCATCAAGGTCCGGTCATCTTCCCAATGTAGGGGCTCTCTACAGTGGTCAGCGCATCCCAAAGCACCAAGCAGGTACTAGCGAGCAAGCCCGAATCTCTATCCCACTCAACGGCAGAACGCAACCACACTCGCCATCAAAGTAAGCCCGAGCTCCTCCCAACAAGTCAAAGTGGAAGTCAGACGTAAGACCGCATATCCTCAAAGACAAAGACCATAAACTTATACCTCGCCCACTAACGTCAAAATAAACAAGCACGCGAAGGAGCCAACACCTCCGAGTACAAGTCCCAAGGCACGAAGCGCTCTAAAACGCCCAAATGGTGCAAGCAATCATCGGCCATCATCCTGCCCACTTCAACGGCAAACCAAGCACCGGCAGCCATCGTAAGTCCGGTCCTTTCTACATCAACATGCAAAAACACAAATGGCACCAACCGCCGCCCGATGACAATTCAAAGTCCTCCACCGCCACCAACCGCAATCGAAGACGATTCAAGTCCTCACACCATTCTCCGCCCGAAGACGCTCCTAAACCACCCGATTAGGAAAATCGTAAAATTTCCATCCCTGTGACGCCACCACGCCCTCACATTTCGACCTATGCGGCCACCCAGACGCCACCACGCCCTTAATCACCGACCTATACGGCCACCAGACGCTACCACGCCTCTTCATCACCGACTCCACGGCCACCCAGACGCCACCACGTTCCTCACATTTCACCTATACGGCCACCAGACGCCACTACGTTCCTTATCACCGACCTATACGGCACTCAGACGCCACCAAATGCTCAACGACAACTCACCACCGAAGGCGAAGTCACCCCCGACGCTACCACGTTCCCATATCACCGACGAGTACGGCTACCCTGACGCCACTACGCCTCTTATCACCGACCTCAATATACCTGCCATCAAAGTAACGCCACTCACGTTCCCCAACAAGTCACCGACCTATGCGGTCACCTCAAAGACGCCACCACGTCCTCACATTCGACATGCGCCAACACCTCCGACAAGTCCCACGCCCTATCACCGAAACGCCTAAATGGGACGGTTACACCGGACGCCACCACGTCCTTATCACCGACGGCATACTCAAGCACCTACGCCATCAAAGAAGCCCGAGCCTTTACTTACCGACATACTCCTGATACGGTCCCTACCAGTCATACGCCACCACGTTCCTATCACCGACCTATACTTGCCATACTCTGAACGCCACCACGCCCTTAGGTTCATACTCCCGACCTATACGGTCATACCCTGTGACGCCACCACGTCATATCACCGACCTATACGGCCACTCAGACGCCACCACTAGGTCATATCACCGACCTACGGTCCCAACTTAGGTCATACGCCACTACGTTCTCACATTTAGGACTATACTCACCCCGGGACGCCACCACGTTCTATCACCGACCTATACTGGCCACCTGTGACGCCACCACGTTCCCTCGCCATTCACTATACTCCCACCCAGACGCCACCACGTCATACTTATCACCGACCTATACGGCCACCAGACGCCACCACGTTCAGCACTCGACATCATGCGGCCACGCCCATGACGCTACAAACCACGTCTTTACCACCGACCTTGCCACCCAGACGCCACCACGCCCCTACCATCAACCTATAATGATCACCAGACGCCACCACGTCCTTAAACCACCCGACCTATACGGCCACCCAGACGCCACCACGCCCTATCACCGACCTATACGGCCACCAGACGCCACCACGTCCCTCACATTTGACCTATACGGCCACCCAGACGCCACCACGCTCTTATCACCGACCTATACGGCCACCAGACGCCACCACGCCCTTATCACCGACGATGCGGCCACCCTGTGACGCCACCACGCCCTTATCACCGACGCATGCGGGCCACCCCTGACGCCACCACGCTCCCTTATACCGACCTATACGGCTACCCCAGACGCCACCACGCCCTTATCACCGACCTATACGGCCACCAGACGCCACCACGTCTCTTATCACCGACCCATGCGGGCCACCTGACGCCACCACGGCCCTTATCACCGACCTATACGGCCACCCCGACGCCACCACGCCACATTTCACCGACCTATACGGCCACCCAGACGCCACCACGCCCTTATCACCGACCTATGTCACCCCCGACGCCACCACGTCCTTAATACCGAGACGCCACCACGTCCTTATCACCGACGATGCGGCCACCTGACGCCACCACGTTCTATTACCGACCTATACGGCCACCTGTGACGCCACCACGTCTTATCACCGACCTATACGGCCACCCGTGACGCCACCACGCCCTTATCACCGACCTATACGTGTCACCTCCCGACGCCACCACGCTCCTTATCACCGACCTATACGGCCACCCGGGACGCCACCACGCCCTTATCACCGACCTATGCGGCCACCCCGACGCCACCACGCTCCTTATCACCGACCTATACGGCCACCCAGACGCCACCACGTTCTTATCACCGACCTATACGGCCACCTGTGACGCCACCACGCTCTTATCACCGACCTATACGGCCACCCAGACGCCACCATCGCCTCTATCACCGACCTATACGGCCACCCAGACGCCACCACGCCTTATCACCGACCTATACGGCCACCCAGACGCCACCACGCTCCTTATCACCGACCTATACGGCCACCCAGACGCCACCACGCCCTCACATTCGACCTATACGGCCACCCAGACGCCACCACGCCTTATCACCGACCCATACGGCCACCCTGACGCCACCACGCCCTTATCACCGACCTATACGGCCACCCAGACGCCACCACGTCCTTATCACCGACCTATACGGCCACCCAGACGCCACCACGCCTTATCACCGACCTATACGGCCACCCAGACGCCACCACGTCTTATCACCGACCTATACGGCCACCCAGACGCCACCACGCCCTTATCACCGACCTATACGGCCACCCAGACGCCACCACGCCCTTATCACCGACCTATACGGCCACCAGACGCCACCACGCCTTATCACCGACCTATACGGCCACCCAGACGCCACCACGCTCCTTATCACCGACCTATACGGCCACCCAGACGCCACCACGCCCTTAGCACCGACCTATGCGGCCACCCAGACGCCACCACGTTTTTACCACCGACCTACGCGGCCACCCGACGCCACCACGCCCTTACCATCAACCTATACGATCACCCAGACGCCACCACGTCCTCACCACCGACCCCTCGGCCACACAACACCTGTGGCACCACCACGCCCGCATTCACGTAACACTCACCCCACACCCGAACTACGACTGTGCTTGATTCCCGCCAGGGATACGTAGGAATCCTATCACAGGTTCCAGCTCCTATTGACCTAAACTGGCCACCCAAAAGGACACCACCACGTCCTCACTTTGACCCTCACTGGCCACTTCCTCTCCCAAAGACGCGATCCGCATTAGGACCCTTATCTTATCGGCGACCCCACTTTTTTCATAAGTGACGTCTGCCGAGGGGCTTCGTAAGTACCCCAACTGGATCACTCCCTTTCAAACACACCGGAAACACCGCACTCATCCACGCAGCCTCGTAGACCTCTCTCACTCAAAACCCTCTCAAAACCCTCTCAAACCCCCAACCAAACCAGGGGAGGAGCCTTTCTCGGGATAAAAGGGACAAAAGGACCTTTGGGAATTTTTCAGAAATCGAAGCAATTAAGGTCCGTACGGACCTCTTTGTTTCAATGATTACTAAATCCCCTTAAAGTCCACAATATTCCTCAAACTCCCGGAGAAATGATGACTTCCATGCGCAGTTGGTCCGCATTTTAGATTTTGCATGCAAGATGGTCCGTACGGACCTTATTGTACGGGGAACATCATCATTCCCAAATATTCTCCATCATTGCATTCCTCAAATCGAGGAAATCCAAAATTCGATAACCAAGAAGGTCCGTACGACCTCTTTGCTCCGAAATTTACTATAAATAGAGGGCTTCCCTCCTCATTTTTTCACACCTCCCACTTCTCTCTTCCTCCCTAAGCCTTCTGGCTCCCCTTCTAAGACCTTTCGAGGCATTCCCGGCCCCTTCGGATCCTTCCGAGGCCTTCCGAGCCCCCTCGAGGTGCTCCGAAGCCTCTCCGAGCGCTCCCGAGACGCTCCCGCGCTGCCCCGAGGCACTCTCGAGGTACTCTGAGGCCCCTCGTGGTACTCCGAGGCCTCGCTCGGTCTTTTCCCACGGTGTCCCGGCTCTTTCCGAGTCAAACCGGCGATCCCAAACCTTGCCGAACCTCTGCCCGAATCCAACCAGCGATTCCAACGCACGCCGAACCTCTGCCCGATTGACTTCTGCCACCACAACGCACGCCGAACCTCTGCCCGAGTGATCCCGACGATCCCCACGCACGCCGAACCTCTGCCCGAACGCCGCCTCCCACCTCAACTCACGCCGAAACTCGTCCGCGCACAACCGGCATCCCCGAAGCAAACCTAACGCTACTCCGACCTCAAATACTATTCCCCGCGGAAGACAGACACGAACCAACATTGGTAAGGCTTCCTTCCTATTCTATTTCAATACATTTCAATACAATGTAGACATCCGATACAAAGATGCATTTTTAAAAGCACACACACACACACACAACATTTAAAGGATATTAGGGGTATCCGAAAGACTCGTTTTACGAGGCTACTCGGGTGAGCTCTAATATTCTAATATTCTCTTCCCGGGGAGTCATCTGACCTCCGAACTCAAAATCTCATCACACAAAAACAGTTTAAAATTTATCTTTAAACTGATGCCCTTTTTCAATGTTTTGGGCTTAATAAAAACGGCGTGGCGACTCTACAAAATGCGAAAGCAAAACGGCGAGACACCTCCAACCTCGCAAACGCTAAAACGGAATAAGCCAGATGCCGGGGCGCGATTGTGCTGCCTCTCGGATCCGGGCGACTTCCCGAACAGCGACGAATTGCGAGATGCACGGGGCCCTCCGCGCGCGAGCCGGATCCCGGGTAATTTCACTTATGAGCTGGAATTTTACGCGGTGGTTCAAGCAATCAAGCATTGGGAACAATATTTGTTGCATAGAGAGTTTGTTCTTCACACCGATCATGAAGCTCTAAAGTATATGAATGGTAAGAACCCTCTTAATAGAATGCATGCTCGTTGGGTTGCGTATTTGAAACAATTTACTTTTGTCATCAAGCACAAGAGTGGGCAACAAAATAAGGTTGCGGATGCATTGAGTAGACGAGCTATTTTGTTGGTCACTATGACTAATATTGTGGTGGGATTCGAGTGTTTGAAAGACTTGTATGAGCATGATGATGATTTTGCGGAGGAATGGGCCAAGTGTCAAGGTGGCAACATTGTGGGGCTTTTCGTGCTCCAAGAGGGGTATCTATTTTACAAGGATAAACTGTGCATTCCGTGTGGCTCGGTTCGTGAGAGTCTTATTATTGAAATTCATAAGAATGGACACTATGGGCAAGATAAGACAATGGAGTTGGTTGCACGAAAGTATTATTGGCCTCGCCTTCGTCAGGATGTTCATCGGGTTATTCAGAAATGTATGATTTGTCAAGTGAACAAGGGAACGTCACAAAACACGGGTTGTATACTCCTTTGCCGATTCCGGAGGGTCCTTGGGTTGATATTTCTATGGATTTTGTGCTTGGTTTGCCGAGGACCCAAAGGTCTTGTGATTCGGTTTTTGTGGTGGTGGATCGTTTTTCTAAGATGGCTCACTTCATTCCTTGTCGTAAGACTCATGATGCGGCTCACATTGCAGGTTTGTTCTTTAAGGAAGTAGTTCGCCTTCATGGGATTCCTAAATCTATTACCTCGGATCGTGATATAAAGTTCCTTAGTCACTTTTGGCGCACTTTGTGGCACATATTCGAGACAGGACTTAATTTTAGTAGTTCTTTTCATCCTCAAACAGATGGGCAAACGGAGGTGGTTAATAGGACATTGGGTTCTATGATTCGGTATTTGTGTGGAAAGTTTCCCAAGAAATGGGATATTTCTTTGTCTACGGCGGAGTTTGCTTTTAACAACATGGTGAATCACACTACAAAGAAGACTCCGTTTGAGGTGGTGTATCAAAGGACTCCAACACATACTCTTGCGTTGGTCCCTTTGCCACAAATTCCAGGCTATAGTATTACGGCGGAGCATTTGGCGGAGATGGTGGAGGAGGTACAAAGTGAAGTTAAGAAGAATATAGCAGAGGCGAATGCTAGATACAAAGCTCACGCAGACAAGAAGCCTCGTGTGAAGACATTCGATGTTGGGGATTTGGTGATGGTGCATTTGCAAAAAGAACGTGTTCCACAAGGTACTTATCATAAGCTTCATCCCAAGCGCATTGGACCTTGCAAGATTGTGAAGAAAATCAACGATAATCCGTATATTGTGGATTTACCGGATGGTTGGAATATGTCCCCTACGTTTAATGTTTCTGATTTGGTTGAATATCATCCGGATGAGCCTCTTTATGTTGATACGGATTCAGGGACGAATCCTTTTAAAGTGGGGGCGAATGATGTATCACAAGTATTGGGATCAGTTGCAGGGGATGAGGAGGAAGTCTGAGGCTGAAAGCGGCGCCTCCACCTTCTCCATGCGTGCGCCTCAACGTGAGCAACACAAGGCCAATCTCCGGAGCTTGAGGCGGCCGCATGAACTTATTCAAGGCGTGCGCCTCAAAGCCGTTTTGATGCACCAATGTCTCGGCCTCCCAGCGGGCGCCCGCCATCTACAAGCAGCGCGCTGGCGTCGTTTTGTGATTCCTTATTTACGTTTTATTTTCAATTACCGAGTATTTTGTTTCCTTTTCTTTTAAGGTTTTCTTTATTTTCTTGTTTCATGTTTCCTTAAGGATTTAGGAGAGAAGGATCTATATATAATCCCCTCTAGTTTTAGTTTTAGGTATTGACATTATTATTATTTTCTTTGGGTTTTCAAGTTAGTAATAAAACTTCGTGTTTTATTGAAAGAATTCGTTCTTGAGTTCTTGGAAATTCCTTTAATTCATGCAGAGGTTTTAATCATTCTTGATTAATTCCTATATCATTCCGTTGCGTTTACATCACTTCAGGTACCACTCCATCCACTCTAGGGCAGCCTTGGCCAGTAGTGAACCAAATTTTGAGCTGAGAGGGCAGCCGGCAGCAGAAGATTAGTGTATATGTCATTGTAAGCATTTGTCATCTGTTCACGTAAATTATGTTGTTTTTAGTTTATTTATATGATGTAATTCGGTCCAAGAAATATTTGACAAAGTCACATATATTAATTATTTTTGTATTTTAATTAGTATTTTAGGATTTAATTTGTTTTAGTTTATATTTTATTTTTTATTTTCATCATTAATTTTAATAGGTTGATTAGAGGTGATTTTAGAGTAGATTTTGAGGAGATTTACAAGTTTTTGAGTCCTATTAAGTTACCATATAGGTTAGGAGTAATTCTAGAAGGTTTAGGATTGCTTTCAAGTTTTATGGGCACTATAAAATAGGCTTAAAGTTGTAATCCGAAAATTAGACTATTTTTTATCAATAAAATTATTGCTTTGCAATTGTGGGATTTTCCCTTAAGCTTTTTAGCTTGCAGAAGATTCTCTTAGGAATTTCTTATTAAGTCAATTCGTTGGCTTGCAGAATAATCTTCTTCGGTTGATTATTAGGTTAAATTCTTTTGCGAGATTTTAATCATATCCCTTTTGTTCTTTAATCGATTTTACTCCTTTTGCGAGGATTTAATCGATTATATCTTTTATTATTTTAATTCCTCTGCGTTTACTTTACATCAGTTGGTATCAAAAATCGGTCGATCCTAGGGTTCTTGGACGAGTGGATGGCTGCCGAGGAAGGAAACAACGGAGATATCACTCTTTCCACAATCCTTGAAGCTTTGAATTGCAATGAACAAGCTGCGAGAGAACGGCAAGAGCAGCAAGTTCGTCAACAAAGAGAGTTGATTGAAGTTTTGCGAGGATTGCATGTTGGCAATGGGGATAGAGGACGTCGGGATGATCCGGAGGAGGACAACAACCGTCGGCCGGCCGGAGGATTTCGGGATGATAGCGGCAGAAAAGCTTTGACGAAGCGAATTCGACGATGGGAGGCGAAATTATCCGCTGAGATTAGGCGTGTGGATGAAGTCAAATCAACTCCAGACCCAAAAACTTTGAATGAAGATTTCAAGGGAGAGGAGGTTATTTGTGAAGTCGCAGAAGATTTATGCGTTGATCAAGTAATGGAAGAATCTAAAGATGATGATCTATGTGAAATTGCAACGGGCGAAGTAATTAAGGTATGTAGTAATATTGTTACTGCAGATTTTATCGTACCTATTCATGCCCAAGTTGAGTCCAAGGTGGAGGATACTGTTAATATGGATTGGTTTGTTACAAAATCAAATTTTATATGGGGCAAAAGTCACTATTAGAAACAGGGCATTTACCGACGAAATTTTACCGACGGACGAAGTCCGTTGGTAATACCGACGGAAAAAACCCATTTACCGACGGAATTTAAATTTTATTTGCCGGGAATTTTTTTTTAAAATTTTCGTTTAATCCGTCGGTAATGCTTTTAATTCCGTCGGTAATACCGACGGACTCTATCCGTCGGTAATACCGACGACTCCGTCCGTCGGTAATACCGACGACTCCGTCCGTCGGTAAAAAGCTCTATATATAAAAACCCTCCCCCTTCCTCGGCCATTTAAACGAATAAATCAAATACGCCGCCTGAACCCTTGGTCTGCCATCGCTCCGTTCGCCGTTCGCCATTCGCCGTTCGCCGTTAGCTGTTAGCCCTCTCACCGGTTAGTAATCTCTCTCTCTCACTCGCTTTCTCTCTCTCAATCGCTTTCTCTCACTCACTCGCTTTCTCTCTCTCTCTCTCTCTCTCTCTCTCTCTCGCCGTTCAGACATCGCCGTTCATCGCCGTCGCCGTTCCTCTTGTGCTTTTGGTGTGTTTATTGTGCGGTTAGTCCTTATTGCTCCGACTTGTTTATGAATTTTTGTTTTTACCCTTTCTCTAGACCGTATCCACATCAGCTAAAAGTAAGAAAACTGATGCTACCATGGCAAAATATTATTCCCGTTAAATGTCTGCCCGGCCCGAGTATATGGTCGTTGGGGGGCCCTATTTTATCAGGATAGGGGGCCCTATTTTATGGTATATAGGGGGTCCACATTTTATGAAAATATAGCCAAAGTTATAATTATGGTTTGGTTCCCCCGTGTTATATTCTATATGCCGCATACTATATGTGTTGTGATCGATGTCGCATATTATGTGTTATATTTCGTATGCCGCGTATTAGATGTTGTGCGTTATATGCTGCATAGTGAGTGCTTATGATTACGATGCTAGCCAAGGTTATGCTTATTGTTGTGGTTCTGGTCCTGGTTCCCACCAATGGCTTGGCCCTAGCATATTATATATTATATACCGAATATTGGTTCCCGCATGACGGGTGTTGGTTGTCGATGTGTCATGTCGCACATCGTAGGTCGCATACCTCATAATGTATGCTATTAATGTTATAATGGTTACATGCCGTATATTGTATGTCGCATGTTAATGTTACGGTGATGGTTTAGGCCAAGGATTATGTTTATGCTTATGGATCGATTCCCGCATATGGCTTGGTTCTCGTATGTTGTATGTCGCATGGCGCATAATTTATAGTGTATATTGAATGTTAAATGTTGTAGTCTTTTGTTAGACTCCCCTCCATTGCAGGCGTGACACGTGGCAAATGAAAATAATGTGGATGATGATGTCAATGGTGATGTCACCTTGGACATGGAATTTATATAAATACTCCCCCCATTTCATTATTGAGGTATGTGTGTGATTTTAGGAGAGCTTCTCTCTCCTCATTTTCTCTCTCTATAAAATATGTCATATATAAATGTTATGAATCGGATTAATGATTCTCACGCCGGAGGGTTTTCTGGGAAAATCCCCCGCCCTAACGGTGTTTTCTCTTGTAGGTCCCACATTATTTAGGACCTCGTGGAGCGTGTTTTCCGGTCCGTCAAGCTACCCCTGGGCCAGTTCCGTGCAACACATTTTTCTCGTGGCGCATCAATTGGTTCCGTTGCCGGATCGACAATTTTCCGCGGAGTTTTGGCCGAAATAGAGGAGCCTGATATATCGCTTAGACTACAACGGTGGGGGTAGCAATCGATGGTCAATCGGAGTTGCCGGGTTAACCTGAGCGAGGAGTCAAAATTGATGTTTTTCCTTGGAAGCAAGCTTAATGGAAATCGGAAGTTCCCTAGCTGGTCTTCTTCGTCGACTCGGCGATGAGTAAGAGCAGAATAGTGAGGTAAAGTCGAGCAACAGCTTTTTAAGAGAGAGCAAAGGGCGTATCCGGGACGCCCATAGTCACCGGAGTAGAGGAATCGCCGCCAAAATTAAAAAGAAAGTTAGAGAGAGAAAGTGAATAAGTGTTGAACAAAGGATGAACAAGAAGACTGAGACGCGTGTCAACGAGAGTATGGCCGTGTCCGACGCGTGTCAATCGGCCACTAGGGTGTTTCAAGACGTGTCAACTAGAGGGTGTCTCTGAAGGGATGATTGCCGCAAGTTGGGGCCGTTCTGTGAGGGTGAGGTTACCGTCGACCAAGGCGGATTTTTGTCGCTAGGGAGAGATCGAGGTACCCAGATTGTTGTCGTTGGAGCCGGGTTTTTGGTCGCCGTGAGTTTTCGCGACTCCGGGTTGTCGCCTTTCTTGTTCGACGAAAGGTGGAGGTCAGCAGGGAGCGGAATGAAATTGCCGTTGGAGGGAACCACCGTGGAGATCGCCATTTTTTGGGGTCGTCTGTTTGGCCAAAGAAGAAAGAAAGATGGAAATGCAAGTGGGCAGGTCGGGAAGTTTCTGGATCTGAAAAGGAAATGAATAGAAAAAGAAAAAGAAAAAGAAAAAAAAAAGAGAGAGGAAATAGGTATTGGTCAAATGAAATTACTTTTTCTGCTATCAATTGTGTTGATGGGTCAGCAGAGGGGTCATTTTTTGAGCATTAGCCTCGTTACCTGGGTGGTTATATCAAGGGATGGCCGCTCGTAGTTTCGTTAAATTTTTGACGGATCTCGTCAAATCGCAAAGAAATCCCCGTCGTCGTGTCGCTTCTTTCCATCTCTTTCATTTATAGTGAATAACTGCTTAACATTATATGCTTAATAAATTGATCACAAGTATATGCAAATGCGCTTTTAATAGAGATATGAATATGAATTGAATATGTGTATCATGCTAAGTTGGTGCTTTAACTTGATACTATGTTAAGCGACATTAAATCTTGTGATCAGTAATAAGAGTTATTAGATGGAAAGAAAAGTGAAACGCGAGAAAATAGTATGCAAATGAGTGTATGATTAGAAATTCTGTTGCGTAGCAAAATTGAATGTGCTCCCTATTTACTATGATAACGTGGTAGAATAAATCGGCTTAATGTGTTACTTGCCTATTTTCTGATCCTAACAAGAGATAATGGGAATATAGAAACTTGAATATGTGGTTATAATCGAGCGGGAATAAGCTCCGTGAAATGGTTAAAGCATATTTTGAAATAATGTTTTGATAATTGGCGATTTCATATGAAAAGAATAGAAAGAAGTGCTTGACGACATATGAAAATTTTATGCTTAAGTCTATATTCAAGATAGTTTGCCAAAGTCACTCTTATGTTTTGAAATGATGTATTCTTGGTTAACAAATACTCCCAAGGAGATACTATTTGTTATCTTTTGGGCAGTGAGTTTGGTGCGGGAAGAGGAAAGCCGTCAAAGACAAATGAGTGATGGCCAAATAAGTCAGGTCAACTCTTCCTTTTTTCGCAATAGCCTTTACTTTGATAAAATGAAAAGTAGACAAAATGGTATTGCTATTTTTCTTGGGCTAAGAATTTGAGACAGGAAAAGCGGACGGAGAAAGTTGAAAGTTAATAGGAAGGGCAAGTGTGGTACAGCCTCGTTGTTAAATCCATCTGGAATATCGTTAACCTCCGTCAGGTTGTTTCTTTCCATCTTTTCCAATTGTGTTGAATTGTTTTTCATATAAGCTCATTATGTGAGAATATGAATGCATGCTTAAAAATGTTGTTACATAGCACAGTTAAATGTGTCCTGAACTGCTATGTTAAAATTATTGACTTAACTTGCTCGCCTACTTATGTCACTAAAAAGAGGTAAATGAGTCGCTAAAGCTTTGTTGATCATAAATAGGCGTGACCGAAAATAAAAATAGTTAATGAGTATCTGATAAAGTAAAAAATGTTCTTTGTTTGCTATGATTACGTGATAGTATGAATGAGACAAATCCAATGTAACTAGAGTATGTGGTTATTATGATAAGAGACATGCTCGGCCGCTAATATGGAGCGTGCTTTATAAATGTGATATAAGATCAATAAAGTAATGCTCAAGTAAACGGTTCACATAAGGATTTTCAATATGCCCCTCAGAATGTGTAATATGATATGGAATGCTTGTTGCCTATTTGCTAAAGTATGGATGAATGTGGATTAGTATTATATGGCAACATGTCGCGCCAATTTCTAAAATTATGCCCTTGCTTGTTTGTTTAATTATGAAAGTCATCAAGTTAGCAAAATATGGATATTGATTGAGTTAAGTGTAAAAGAAGTATGGCGCGAGAAAATTGATATTTTCATAAAGAAAAACATGTGAATTTTATGCTATGTGTTTATGAGCAAAATTGCGTCAGAATTGTGAAAAGACATACTATATCGAATGAAAATGAAAGTACCGTGATATATGGGAGCGTTGACCTGCTACTTGTTTGAGATCTTAAAATGATGAGCAGTGAAAAGTAATGGTCATAACGACATGCTTAGTAAAATGAAAAGGACATTTGTAGTTCATTATTTCTCTCATTCATAAAAGAGTTGCGAAATGTTTGCTTGTTATGTCAAATATAAAGGAAGTGTCTACTAGATTTGCATATGACTACCTTGTGTTTTTGGCGTGTACTGGTCAAGTATGACAAAGTCGGCCAAGTTACTTTGTCGGATGGTAAAGCTCGAGTTGCTGATATGCCGGGCTAGCATCCCGAACTGCTCATGTGCCAAAGTTGATAAAGCGGCCCCAAAGTTGCTAAAGCTGCGACAAAGTTGATAAAGATTGTTGCCGCTAAAGCTGCGACAAAGTTGATAAAGATTGTTGCCGCTAAAGCTGCGACAAAGTTGATAAAGATTGTTGCCGTTAAAGCTTGAAGATGGATGGCGAAAGCTTGAGATCGTGGGCGTGCCTTCGAGATAGCGGTTCTCGGGCACCAAACCTTGCGACACTGGGACATTGAGGCTCAGCGCAGTCCTGGAGATAGTGGTTCCAGCGTCTAGAAAAGTCCCACTTTTTTATGGGCGAGAAAGGAGGCGGCTTCGAGATAATCGGTTTCAAGCCGCCAAACCTTGCGGCTTGGAGATAACGGTTTCAAGTCGCGGTGTCCCGGAGATAACGGCTCTGTGCACCTAGAAAAGTCCCAGCTTTTTTATGGGCGAGAAAGGGAGGCGGCTTGGAGATAACGGTTTCAAGTCGCCAAACCTTGCGGCTTGAGATAACGGTTTCAAGTCGCGGTGTCCTGGAGATAACGGTTTCGTGCACCTAGAAAAGTCCCGCCTTTTTTATGGGCGAGAAAGTGGAGGCGGCTTGGAGATAACGGTTTCAAGTCGCCAAACCTTGCGGCTTGAGATAACGGTTTCAAGTCGCGGTGTCCTGGAGATAATCGGCTCGGTGCACCTAGAAAAGTCCTGCTTTTTATGGGCGAGAAAGGGGAGGCGGTTTGAGATAATCTGGTTTCAAGTCGCCAAACCTTGCGGCTTGGAGATAACGGTTTCAAGTCGCGGTGTCCTGGAGATAACGGCTTCAGCACCTAGAAAAGTCCCAAACTTTTTATGGGCGAGAAAGGGGAGGCGGCTTGGAGATAACGCTTTCAAGTCGCCAAACCTTGCGGCTTGGAGATAACGGTTTCAAGTCGCGTGTCCCGGAGATAACGGTTTCGAGGCACCTAGAAAAGTCCCAATTTTTTATGGGCGTGAGAAAGGGGAGGCGGCTTGAGATAATCGGTTTCAAGTCGCCAAACCTTGCGGCTTGGAGATAACGGTTTCAAGTCGCGGTGTCCCGGAGATAACGGTTTCTGTGCACCTAGAAAAGTCCCAAATTTTTTATGGGCGAGAAAGGGGAGGCGGCTTGGAGATAACGGTTTCAAGTCGCCAAACCTTGCGGCTTGGAGATAACGGTTTCAAGTCGCGGTGTCCCGGAGATAACTGCTGTGCACCTAGAAAAGTCCCAGCCTTTTTATGGGCGAGAAAGGAGGCGGCTTGGAGATAATCGGTTGCTAAGTCGCCAAACCTTGCGGCTTGGAGATAACGGTTTCAAGTCGCGTGTCCCGGAGATAATCTGCCAGCACCTAGAAAAGTCCCAGCTTTTTTATGGGCGAGAAAGGGGAGGCGGCTTGAGATAACGGTTTAAGTCGCCAAACCTTGCGGCTTGAGATAACGGTTTCAAGTCGCGGTGTCTCGGGAGATAACGGTTTCAGCACCTAGAAAAGTCCCAGCCTTTTTTATGGGCGAGAAAGGGGAGGCGGCTTGGAGATAATCTGGGTTAAGTCGCCAAACCTTGCGGCTTGGAGATAACGGTTTCAAGTCGCGGTGTCCTGGAGATAACGGTTTCGTGCACCTAGAAAAGTCCCATTTTATGGGCGAGAAAGGAGGCGGCTTGGAGATAATCGGTTTCAAGTCGCCAAACCTCGCGGCTTGGAGATAACTGCTTCAAGTCGCGGTGTCCTGGAGATAATCGGTTTCGTGCACCTAGAAAAGTCCCACTTTTTATGGGCGAGAAAGGAGGCGGCTTGGAGATAATCTGGTTTCAAGTCGCCAAACCTTGCGGCTTGGAGATAATCGGTTTCAAGTCGCGGTGTCCTGGAGATAACGGTTTCTGTGCACCTAGAAAAGTCCTGCAAATTTTTTATGGGCGAGAAAGGGGAGGCGGCTGAGATAATCTGCTTAAGTCGCCAAACCTCGCGGCTTGGAGATAACGGTTTCAAGTCGCGGTGTCCTCGGAGATAATCGGTTTCTGTGCACCTAGAAAAGTCCCACTTTTTATGGGCGAGAAAGGGAGGCGGCTTTGAGATAATCGGTTTCAAGCCGCCAAACCTTGCGGCTTTGAGATAACGGTTTCAAGTCGCGGTGTCCTGGGAGATAAATCTGCCAGCACCTAGAAAGTCCCGATTGTTCACTGCACGTAAAGTTTTGAAAAGAATTTGATTACCGGTTGAAAAGTTTTGAAAGTTTAAAGTTTGGCGAGATGCCATACCGGTTGAAAAAGTTTTGAAAAGTAAAGTGTGGCGAGATGCCATCATTTAAAAGATTCTGAAAAGTTAAAGTGTGGCGAGATGCCAAAGTTTTGTAAAGGTTTGCCGGGATGCCACGGTTTTGAAAAAGTGAAAAGTTTGGCGAGATGCCAATGTTTTGAAATGTTTCGAAGAGTGAAAAGTTTGGCGAGATGTCGCCGTTTTGAAAAGTTTTGAAAAGGTTAAAGTTCAGCGAGATGTCGCTGCTTCGAAAAGTTTGTAAAAGGAAAAGTTTGGCGAGATGTCGCCGCCTTGAAAAGGTTTTGAAAAGGTTAAAGTTTGGCGAGATGTCGCCGCTTTGAAAAAGTTTTGAAAAGGTTAAAGTTTGGCGAGATGTCGCCGCCTTGAAAAGGCTTTGAAAAGGTAAAGTTGGCGAGATGCCACCGTTTGAAAAGCTTTTGAAAAGTAAAAGTTTGACGAGATGTAACAGTTTGAATAGTTTTGCAACTCAGAAAAGTCCTGGTTGAAAGGCCAGCACAACGGGATCTCGCGCTGCAGACTCGGGAGTCTTGGCAAAAGGCCAAGCTCAGAAAAAGTCCTGGTTGAAAGGCCAGGCACAACGGGATCTGCGTTGGCAGACTGAGTCTCGCAAAAGGCCAAGCTCGTAAAAGTCCCGGTTGAAAGGCCAGCACAACGGATCTCTGTGGGCTGCGTGCACTCTGAGTCTTGGCAAAAGGCCAAGCTCGTAAAAGTCCCGGTTGAAAGGCCAGCACAACCGGGATCCGCGTCGTTGGCACTCGAGAGTCTTGGCAAAAGGCCAAGCTCGAAAGAATCCCGGTTGAAAGGCCGAGCCTGGCCAGGATCTGCGTTAGCGGGCTTCGGGAGTCTTGGCAAAAGGCCAAGCTCAGAAAAGTCCTGGTTGAAAGGGCAGGCACAACGGGATCTGCGTTGGCAGACTCGGGAGTCTCTGCAAAAGGCCAAGCTCGTAAAAGCCCCGGAGATAGTGGTTCCAGCACAACGTGGATCTGCGCTTGCGGACTCCGGGCTCCCACCTAGCCTCGAGCGGCGAAGCTCTTAGCCTAGCACTGAGTGGCGAAGCTCCCACTCTAGCTCGAGCGGCGAAGCTCTTAGCCTAGCCTGATTTGCGAAGCTCCTGGCCTAGCCTGAGTGGCGAAGTGCCTGCGACCTGGGGAGGGACCCAGGCGTCTGGAAAGACCGAAAGATGGGCTGGTTATGATGGGCTCGCATCCCGAACTGCTGGTTATGATGGGCTCGCACCCCAAACTGCTTCCGAAAGGAGGGCTCGCATCCCGAACTGCTGGTTATGATGGGCTCGCATCCCGAACTGCTGGTTATGATGGGCTCGCACCCCAAACTGCTTCCGAAAGGAGGGCTCGCATCCCGAACTGCTGGTTATGATGGGCTCGCATCCCGAACTGCTGGTTATGATGGGCTCGCACCCCAAACTGCTTCCGAAAGGAGGGCTCGCATCCCGAACTGCTGGTTATGATGGGCTCGCATCCCGAAATGCTTGTGTGATAAAGTTGATAGGAAAGACCTAGCTCAAAAATGCCAGGCAAAGGTTGAGCAATGATGGAATTAGATAGTTTGACCAAGTGGTTCGCGCGGGTTTGATCAGCGTGGTTCTGATCGGCGCGGTTTGATTAATAAGGTTTTGGTTCGCGCGGGTTTGATCAGCGTGGTTCTGATCAGCGCGGTTTCAATTAGCGCGTTTGTGATTGTCGCGTTTTAGTTGGCGCAGTTGTGATTGGCGCATTTTTATGCTTTGATCGGCAAGTTTGGCCAAGTGTGGCCTCGCGCGGTTTGGCCAAGTGTGGCCTTAGTGCGGTTTTTGAGCCAAGTGTGACCAAGAGGTTTGGCCGCGAGTTTGTTTTCGGCCAAGAGGTTCGTCGCGAGTTTGGTTTCGCCAAGAGGTTTGGCCGCGAAGTTTGGTTTCGCCAAGAGGTTCGTCGCGAGTTTTTTGTTTTCGCCAAGAGGTTTGGGCCGCGAGTTTGGTTTCGCCAAGAGGTTTCGCCGCGAAGTTTGGTTTCGCCAAGAGGTTTGGCCGCGAAGTTTTGTTTTTCGGCCAAGAGGTTTGGCCGCGAAGTTTTGGTTTCGCCAAGAGGTTTGGTCGCGAGTTTTTGTTTCGCCAAGAGGTTTGGCCGCGAGTTTTGGTTTCGCCAAGAGGTTTGGCCGCGAGTTTGGGTTTCTCGCCAAGAGGTTCGCCGCGAGTTTTGGTTTCGGCCAAGTGGGTTTGGCCGCGAGGTTTTGGTTTCGGCCAAGAGGTTTGGCCGCGAGTTTTGGTTTCGGCCCTGGGTTTGGTCGCAAGGTTTAGCCCAAGTAGGCTGTCGCGCCCGTGTATTTTGGTTTTAGAGTTGGTTCGAGAAAGACCTCGGCTTAAAGGCGCCAGCACGTATGGACAAGGAATAGTAAGTCGCCCCGAAACTAAGTAAAGCTGAAGGGCGAGAAGTACAGTTAGGGAGTAAGGCTGCCTAAAGACAAGCCTCACTCTTTTGAAGGGAGTAGTATGTATATAGATAAGTTGTGTAAAAGGAGTCTTCGATAAACTATCGAAGCAAAAAAGGTAACTATTGAAGCAAAATGCAGTAGGCAATATCAAAAGTTAAAAGTTAATCATAGAGTGGAAGTCGCACCGCGACAACCAAAGTGCGGAAAAGCAAAGTTAAAAGACGAAAAAGTAAATTGTTTTAGTATAAACCCAGATCAGAGAGAAATTTTCCCCCCAAAAGTCGTAGGGATCGAAAGGTTTTTGCGTAATTGTCGAAACAAATTGTAGAGAAGGAGAGTCTTTCGAAAGTCCAAATGACCAAGGTTCATGTCGCCGGCACTTATAGATCCGAGCCGTATAATGTCGGCTCTCGTATGATTGGTTTTCGCATATTTTACTGAAACACCAAAAATTTACAGAATTGATTGAAATGGGAAAGCAAAAGTGCAAAAAGTTGAAGTAAAAGGAGAAGTTGGTAATAAAAGTGTTGAAAAGATCACGGAACGGACCTATGTTCTGTACCGTGAGATTTGACTCTATGTGATAAGAAATATTTTGTTATGAATATTATTTTACTCCTCAACTCGATCATAAATAATCGAGCTAAGGAGTCGGGGGCTTCGATGCTACCATGGCAAAATATTATTCCCGTTAAATGTCTGCCCCTACCCGAGTATATGGTCGCTGGGGCCCTATTTTATCGTGATAGGCGGCCCTATTTTATGGTATATAGGGGGTCCACATTTTATGAAAATATAGCCAAAGTTATAATTATGGTTTGGTTCCCCCGTGTTATATTCTATATGCCGCATACTATATGTGTTGTGATCGATGTCGCATATTATGTGTTATATTTCGTATGCCGCGTATTAGATGTTGTGCGTTATATGCTGCATAGTGAGTGCTTATGATTACGATGCTAGCCAAGGTTATGCTTATTGTTGTGGTTCTGGTCCTGGTTCCCACCAATGGCTTGGCCCTAGCATATTATATATTATATACCGAATATTGGTTCCCGCATGACGGGTGTTGGTTGTCGATGTGTCATGTCGCACATCGTAGGTCGCATACCTCATAATGTATGCTATTAATGTTATAATGGTTACATGCCGTATATTGTATGTCGCATGTTAATGTTATGGTGATGGTTTAGGCCAAGGATTATGTTTATGCGGTTATGGATCGATTCCCGCATATGGCTTGGTTCTCGTATGTTGTATGTCGCATGGCGCATAATTTATAGTGTATATTGAATGTTAAATGTTGTAGTCTTTTGTTAGACTCCCCTCCATTTGGCAAAGTGACACGTGGCAAATGAAAATAATGTGGATGATGATGTCAATGGTGATGTCACCTTGGACATGGAATTTATATAAATACTCCCCCCATTTCATTATTGAGGTATGTGTGTGATTTTAGGAGAGCTTCTCTCTCCTCATTTTCTCTCTCTATAAAATATGTCATATATAAATGTTATGAATCAGATTAATGATTCTCACGCCGGACCGCCCTAACGGTGTTTTCTCTTGTAGGTCCCACATTATTTAGGACCTCGTGGAGCGTGTTTTCCGGTCCGTCAGCCGTTGCTACCCCGGTCAGTTCCGTGCAACACATTTTTCTGTGGCGCATCAAAAACAGTGTACTATATTGTATCTTTGTGCAGATTCATTGTTAATTTGAGTTTTTCTTTCCTCCTCAATATAAGCTGAATTGATGAGGTTTTATTTGCTTATTTTCTGCATTGTTATTTGTAAAGAAGTAGTTGTTTAAATGGATCATATATGTCAAACAAAGTTGAATTCCAATTTTTCCTCAGTTCATTTATCTTCAAGTTGCAAACAAAGTTGAATTCCACGAAAGGATGTTCTGAATGAACATTTCAGTTTGAAAATGGAGGATCCATAAAAGAAACAAAAACCATCATTTTCTTTTTCTATAAGAACCTGTCAGAAAATTTTGCCGTCCAAAATCTTGAGTTTGCCGGTTCCGTAACATTCTTGTAACTGAGTGTATTTGGTTACGTATAGTAGAAAATATATCACCCGGGGGACTTTACCAGTGTCAGTTTTGTGTTGGAATTTAGAGGCTGGAATATGGGGTCTGTAATGTCTTCAAGTTCCCTTGATGAAGATGATAATGTCAATGTCATTTTCAATTGGCTTGTTTAACAACTAAATCTCAGTAAATTTTATATTGTTGACTACTTTTGGTAATTTTCGTGTTTTCTATTTTGGCAACATTTGGCATGGGACGATGGGAGTATTAAAACTATTAGTTTGAATATTTTGAATGGTAACATTAGCACTTGCACAAACCTTTTGAAAACCCCTTTTTTTAAGGTTAGAAAAAAATAATTTCTTTTAAAATTACCCTTGGACATGCTCAAAGTCTAAAAGAATACTATTAATACTCCCTCCGTCCCAGACCAATGGTTCATCTTTCCCTTTTGGTCCATCCCAGACCAAGAGTTCATTTCCATAAATGGCAAGTTTTTGAATATATTTATACCCTTATCATCTCCATATATTTACAAAAAAACCATTCATTATACCCTTATACATTCTCTCTCCTATTTCCTACCACACATTTAACTACTATTCCTCCCACTCATTCTCTCTCCTATTAAATATTTTTAACTTTTACATTCTCTCTCCTATTCCCTACCACACATTTAACTTTTACATTCTCTCTCCTATTTCCTACCACACATTTAATTACTATTCCCTATCTCACATTTAACTTTTATTCATTTTTTAAAAAAATTCTTAAGAAGCGTGAAATCCCCCCATATACCCTTGGTCTGGGACGGAGGGAGTAACATTTTTTGTCAATCTGACTTTTTCTATCAACTTGAACTTAATTTTGATCAAAATGAAAATTTAATATCCTCATAAATATCTTAAAATTGTTTCTTTGGTGTCTTAATTGATAATAAATTTCCAGTTTTGGCTTAATTGGTAATAAATTTGTTTCGTTGTTCCTACTCAGTTAAATTGACTTGCTTTTGAACTATGGTACCAAGTTTCTTTTTGGTTTCATGTTTTTGGCTGTTGCAATGTTATGCATAGAGAAGATGGACCATTACTATTCTTTTCAATTTCTAGATAATATTCTTCGAATTTCAGTGGCCATCTTCCTGCTATATTGCATTGTTTTGTTTTGGCTATATCATCTTCTTTGCAACTTCAATACCATATTTGGTTTTTCTTGATATATCAAGCAGTTGTCAACTGTTTACTCTTAATTTGTATTAGATGGCTTGTGTAAAGTCAAAGGGGGAGGGGGTGAATGTCTCAATAATGTAACATATTCAACCGCATACTACCTCACTAGTTCTAGATCCCATTTTGGGGCGATTGACGGCATCGCGGACGGTGATCTATGTCGCCTACGTTTGAGCGCCTGATATCAATCTTGGCACCCTAGATGCACCTTAGGCCGGATCACACTTTTTCAGCCTACCTTAAACGGTTGATTTTTGATACACCATTTTCAAATATACTAAAATAAATTGTATGAATTTTAATCATAGGTTAGAATACCTACACGACCTAACACGTATGGGCATGTTGCCATTGCAACATGATTTCGACAAGATGAATCTACGACCCCTAGTATGTAAATTGCATTATCCTAAACATTTCTCTATGTTTGATCAAGCAGTCAACTGTTTACTCTTAATTTGTATTAGATGGCTTGTGTAATCAAAGGGGGAGGGGGTGAATGTCTAAAATTAAGAAAACTTGGATGAAAGTATTGTTAAGGAATTAGACTCCTAATCATTGTCTAAAATTAGGAAGAAAACTCTTAGTGGCACCCTTATAGGGTATTGTGGTTGGTGGTTAACATCTTAAAATATAAACAAGATGAGAGCCTTTCTCATCCACAGCTATCAAAATCCATCCATCTTTGATCAAGAAAGATAGAGCAAATAAGTTCTCGACTGTTTGAGCAAAGGATTTTCTATTTAATAAAAGTTTTTTCAGTTTCACTGTCCGTATTGTATCTCAGGATCTCAAACATCACAGCCATGTTTGTGACAGTGTCTGTTTTCTCTTCACTGGTGTTAGTTTTTACTTGTGACCGTATAACACCAGTGAAGAGTAAAACAGGCACTGTCACAAACATGGATGTGATGTTTGAGATCCTTAGAGAGGAGAGGACAGTGAAACTGGAAAAATTTCTTATTAAACAGAAAATTCTTTGCTCAAACAGTCGAGAACTTGTTTGCTCTGTCTTTCTTGGTCTAAGATGAGATAGGGTTTTGATAGTTGTGGATGAGAACGACTCTCATCTTGTTTATAAATGTTATTTTAATTCATCATTGTAAAATTATATATTTTACAACAAAGAATTAATATTTAAAATTATTCACAATAATAATAATTTTAAAAATATGATAGATGTGTGTGTGTTAATTCATTATTGTAAAATAGATGTGTGTGTTAATTCATTATTGAATACTCGATAGTTGAGATATTTCGATTGCATTCCTATTGCAATTGTTCTTTGAGTGTATACTAGACATAGTTGATTACATACTGTCGATTCTAATCGATAGTGTTTGATTGATCTAGTCTACGTCGTGCACTTGGAGACCATGGGGTTATTTTGTCGAAATTTCTTGATTTTCGATTATAAAGCAAGTATACAAAGTGATATTTGCAATTCATATAATCGTGTATTTCGGGATGGGATAGAAGCCAACCCCAATTCTAAACCTAATGGACATGAATTGTCCTTTCATCCTAGGGAATGATATACTTTACAACAAAGAATTAAATATTAATATTTAAAATTATTCAAAATATTAATAATTTAAAAAATTGTGATAGATGTGTGCGATAGAAGCCAACCCCAATTCTAAATCTAAATGAAGTGTCTTGTTGCTTTTAAGTTTGTAATTCAAATTTAGGAAATTGTAAATGTCATATATTTAAATGTCAACTTATTATTTATATTATTTCTATGTTACATTTAAAAGCTATACATTGATTCTATTGTCTTTTTATTTGTATATATATTGATATATTGTTTTTTAATTAATATCTTAATAGGTTTATACATGGTGGTTGTCGAGACCCTGCTCGATGGTTTGGGGATTTATTCAGTGGGTATACTTTTGAGGAATTTTATCCCACACCAAAATCAATATCAAAAGATGTGTACGATATCTAGTATAGCCAGTTTCGGGTAAAATTACTCCATTCTCTTTCCTTTGTAAAGTTTGTAGAACAGTCACCTGTTCATCTTTATGTTCTAATTTACGCTTAATAATTAATTAGCAACAAGTATTTTAGTCCCTGTTTATTTAACTACTTTTACTATTTTTTTAGCACATATATTAATGCCCTGGGTGCTCCGACATTCAAATAGAGAAGGCTTTCAAGCAATTAGTTGCTAAGCAATACGCTGGTAAAGTATATGACATGAAAAAAAAAGTGGCAAAAGGATGGTTTGCCTCCAGCTAATTTCTCGAATAGTGCATGGGAGCAGTGGGAAGCCTATTAGACAAGCGAAAAATTTATAAAAAATTCAGAAATAGCAAAGAATAATAGGAACTCACAAGAGGGCGGGGGAGTGTGCACACAGAAGGATCGATTAACTTCAGCGAGACTTGGTCCCGAATGTTAAACTTAATTTACTATCCATTTGTAAATTAAGCAATACTTTATTTGATTCATATATTGTTATTATTTGATGAAATTTTGAAGTTTTAATTTTTTTTATATGTTAAGCGAAAGAAACACGGAGATGATCAGGCTGATGCAGCTGCTGTGTCTATGGCTATGCATACTGCGGAGGCTCCTGATGGCTCAGGGCTACAATGGGTTAACCCTTATTACCAGAGCCTTTATGTAAGTGTTAATAGTATTTTCTATTAGTAAATTATAAATTATTTAGTTAAAGAAATATTATTTTCTACCATAGTGTATAATGTTTATTTTTTCCCAGGAAGAGTATGATAGGCGTGCTCGTGACGAGTCTATTGAAGAAGGGAGTATGGAGCCTGAGAGCACCGAGCGGCCCGCCTTTCGTGAAAAGCTTTGGACGGCCATTGTCCTCCGAGATAAGCAACCAAAGGGAGATCGCTTGCCTGGATTCGGTGGACATGGTTCTGGGTATTTTAACATGCCATTCTGCAGCCCTACTACGCAGTACTTTTCTTCTTCTTCCTCCGGCAGTCAGCATGTGGATCAAGAGGTGTTCGATGATCGGGTTCAGAGAGAGGTTCAAAGGCAAGTGGAGCAGATGCAGAGCCAGGTGCAGAGCATGTTGGAGGAACGTCTTCGGGAAGAGCAAGAACTTGTGCAAAGCCAGTTGGAGGAGCGCATGCAAAGCCAGTTTGAGCAGCGCATGCAACAATACTTGGCCACCATAAATTTGCAACCACAACAACCTACTAGCGGTAATGCCTCTGCCTCGTCAGTCGGTCAATACCTTAGGCCAATTGGTGGTAGCAGTAGCGGTAGCGCTCGTGGTCGTGGTCGTGATCGTTAAACTTGAATTTTATGACATGTAATCAAACAAACATATGTAGTTTCCCTTTCCCTTTCCCTTTCCCCCTTTCCCCTTTCCCCATTCCCTTTCCCTTTCCCCTTTCCCCTTTCCCCTTTCCTGTTTCGCTTGATTTGGATGGTTGTTGCTGGATACTTGTATTTTATTTGATGTTCAAGCGAAACAGGTTGTTTGAGTTTGTTTGTAATTGTTGGGATTTGTTTAAAACAGGTTGTTTGAACAGGTTACAGCCTTTTACAAGTGGTTCACAAATAAAACAGATTTTTTTAAAAAAAATCTGAACAGATTACCGACGGAAATTTCCGTCGGTAAATAAAAAAAAACAATACCATTACCGACGGACGGTTCACCGGTAATTTATTGTCATTACCGAAGGACCCTAATCCGTCGGTAATTCTATATGATTTTCGACGGACGATCCGCCGGTAAATCGTATGATTTTCGACGGACATATCCGTCGATAACTCTCCGGCATCACTCCGGCGATCGGCCGGCGTACTTCCTTGCCGACGGACGGTTTTCGGCGGATTATTTTGGTTTACCGACGGACGACCCGCCGGAATTATCGACGGAATTGGTCCGCCGGTATTACCAACCACTTTTTACCGACGGAATCCGACAGACGAAATCCGTCGGTAATGACCATTTACCGACGGAAATGGACAATTACCGACGGATATTTCCGTCGGTAAATGGTCAGTTTCTAGTCGTGAGTTTTGTGGATCGTTGGGAGGTCGGGGAGGTAGATCGACAAATGGATAGTAGGATTGATGAGAAAGATGGTATAATCTTATTTTCGGAGGAAATTTCCATACCTATATTAATGCTTCCTGTCATATTTATTCCAAATACTTGTTTCAATGGAACGAAAAGATATTCTTCTTTCTTCCGAGGATGAGTGTAACGACCCTAACCCTAGGCACAATTTTAATATTACATTATATGCTTTTAAAATTTATGTTAACTTTATGTGTTCATTTATGTCTTTAATTTCTTATTTTAAGATAAAATAGTTGGAAAATAATTTAGAATCCTTAGGATTTCTAGAAAAATAAAATAAAGCATTTTGGGAAAAATATAATAATAGAAAATGAATAAAATGTAAAAGGAGGTTAATGTGTGTGGGATAAAGTATTTGAGTAGGAGGGTTTAGTTTAAATGCTTTGGAATATTGGAGGACCTAGTTATTGATGTTGAAAGCCTTTTATTTAAAATAGTGGGGGGGCCTTATTCCTTAAAATCCTCCCTACACTCCTTAGTCAAGAATGACCTTACTCCTCCCATACTTCCCCTTACACCTCTCATACTCCCTTGTCCCTTTTATTCACCTCCTTCATCATCCTCCTTCATTTTCTTCTTACAATCTCCATGGAAAAACCTCCTCATGAAAGCTTCATTCCCCAAATTATTCCCAAGATAAATCCTCCTCCATTTTCAAATCCGGTTGTACTTTTGAGAGTGGAGCAACTAGGAGAGTTGATCAAGCCAAGAAAAACTTCATTTCATCTTGTATTTAATAAGGTGAGTTATTATGACTTTCATTCCTCTAAATGTTCATGAGATATTTATTGTTGTTATTGTTGTTATAATTTTTATTGGAAGCTTTGGAAACTTTCTTGAAATGAAGGAATTGGTTAAGGTCATAGGAAAATGTTGTTGTTCTTGGAAATGTTAAAGAATGAAAGAAATGGGTGGAGTTAGATTTAGAGAATGAAAACTTGAAATGGGTTAGTTAAATGGGTGAAGTTAGTTTTAAAGGAATTAACTTGAAATGTGTTGGTGAAGGGGTTGGAAATCTTGTGGAAATAATCTAGGTTTATGTTATTTTGGGTTAATTAAATTATGAAGTTTAGACTTGGAATGTGAGAGTGAAATGAGTAGAGATTCAAGGGATAAATGAGATAAGATTAAATCATTTTGGGTTATATGATTTAGTATGAGAGTTATGAGGTTAGTAAGCCCTCTAAGTTCACTAAATTTGAGCATGCTTGGGTTTGGATTTGATTTAACTGAAATCTGGAAAAATCGCCTCTTGGGCGGTCGCCCATGGGAGTTGGGCGGTCGCCCATGACCACAGAAAATACCCTTCATATTACCCTTTCTTGGACTGTCGCCCATACCCCTTTGGGCGGTCGCCCATGTCGACAGAATTGTGTCCAGTTCCTTTTCCTGCTGAATTTTCACTAGCAACCTCCTAGCTTGATCCTTAAACAATTTAAAGTAGTGGAACCTAACCCTTCCGGAATATGAATTTAATCCTTTTAACCTAGGTTAAAGTAGATTACTTGGGCCACTTAATAACACCTTGAATGGATTAAAATGGAACTACGGAAGCACTCTACCTCCGACTTAGAAATTATTTGGCAGTTTATTAAATGTGACTCCAACTTGGTGGAGTTAACTTGGATTCTTATAAAGATCATATATTGTTGTATAATGACTAAGTAAGATGGGTTGATGATATCTCATTATCTTACTTGAGTACATATTTATGGATTTTATTATGCTTAGTGTATTACTTAAATGTTGCACTCTGATTATTGGTTGAACATGAGTATATTTTACCATGTGGTTATATTGCTTAATTATGCATATTGTTTTAATAAATGTTACACTATGAGATTGTTGAACATGAGTATATTTTACCATGTGGCTATATTGCTTATCCCGTTTGTGAATTATATTTCAAGTAACTATTATGTGCTTGATAATGTGTTAATCAGCTGATGTTTGGGGGTATAACATAATACGATCAATTATGGAAGTGTGACCTAATGTGATCGGATTATGTTATATCTGTGACCGTCCCCTTCTGTGGCCACAGTTTGGGGTTATAGCATCTGTAGTGAGCCAAAAGCCTTACAGAGTTGCTACTATCTTATTTGGTTCCCTGAAAAACGGGTCTTATAAGATGTGAGTATTGCTTAAGCAGCTCACCTAAGATTGGAGTATTATTATACCCAATGTTGTACGACTATTGTTCAGACGGGAAAAGGTAAACCAAGGTAACGGAAGGTGTTTACAGCTTTTCCAATGTGTTGTATGTAACTTGTTATGTGTTGCATCTTATATGGCATATTGCTGCATTCATAATAGCTTGCTGAGATTTATTCTCACCCCTCTCCCTTTAATGTTTTTAGATTCCGAGACAGGCGGACCAGCCAAGTAAGGGCGGTGAGGAGTTTGGAAGTGATATTTTGGGAATTGTCGGGGTACATATAGGTTGGAGTAAAAAGTGTATTTTGGTATAATTTATTTAAGGAGTTTGTATTTATAAACCTTAATTTTATTTTATAACCGATAACTTTTTGTAACTAAAATAGTTTATTACTTTCGAAGTTGGTCAACTCTTCCTCCAATGTGGAAAGGAGTAGAGTTATTTTGAAATGGGTATGATAATTGTGTTTGTGTTTGAAAGTTAAATCAAAGTTTTTAAAGTTTAGGAAATTTGGGTTAGTTGAGGACGCTCCAGCTCGGGACACGTGTAGGTTCCGGGTCGGGGTCCTCACAGTTGGTATCAGAGCTCGGTTAGAGTTCTCGGGTAGAGTCTAGCTGAGTGAGAGTGTGTGATAACTGACGTCGAGGGTTTAATGCAGGAATTTGTTCAATGACAGAAAATGATAATGACCAACCAAGGAATTAAGGAAATGTGAGCAATATGGAGAGATAGATTCCTCCACAATCATTTGAGGTATATTACCTGTCTCCGGAATTAGGGATCATACTTTTCTAAATTCCCGTTCATGTTGTTCTCATGTGGCATTATATTTCGCTTTATTTGCATAAATGGTCTAAGAGTTGCCTTATGTACTGGAGGTTCTACTCTTATGGGAGAGTACCTCGAATCATTCTTAATTATCATGGTAATTGTGATTAAGTGGGCATGGATTGCCGGTGGATGTGGTAGAGATACCAATCCGTGAATTATTGTCATATTGACCTTAAATATTTGAGTAGTTGTTGTGTTTGGGGAGGACTGTCCCAAGAAACGAGTCTCCTTATCTATGTTTGATTTGCCTCCGTGTGTAGTTGAGGCGGATAAGTTATTTTTTTTTTTGATATTATGTCATATATGCGTAAATATCGAAAGTATGGCCTAAAGAATGTGAAGGTTATTTGGGTTATGTGTTATATTTAAGTAAATGAACCTTGAATTATCTCATGTACCGGTGGTAAATAAATTGGTGAACTCTTAGTTGAGGTTAGGTATATGGTCTAATTAAGAGTGGTTTATGATTGTATAACTTGTGTGAGTATTTATACATTGGTGTCGCGTGAAGGAGACTAGATATATGAGACTAGTATTGAAAGTGATAGTCTAAGTAAGATTATATTGTTTATAAGATATCATGAGTACGAGTTCTTATAGAACTGACATATATCTGCCTTATGTGCTATAAGTATAATCTCTAATGAGAGATTGACTGTATTCTTACTACTAATTTGAATAGGAAATCAGATATTCTTGTAGGTAATATCACCCTATAAGTTGATTAAGTGGTGTTTTCCATGTGAGTTTCAAATTGGGTTTCCATCAGGTATCATACCAGGATATTGAGGCTTTGAGTTGATATAAGGTACTATTTTGGCATTCGGATTCCTAGATAGAGGACACTGATTAGGATGATGGAATTAATGATTCAACTTGGGAAATTAATTGATAAAGAAGATAATTAGCTTAGCGAAACTCCGTAAGGATAAATTAGCACTATAATTAGAAAAGATGATACTTGGTGGTTATTTATAGATTAGAGAGATCTCAAATAGGTAACTGTGAAGAATAAGTATTTGTTATCCCTTGTTGATGATTTGTATGACTGATTTTAGAAACTAGTAGAATACTCAGTGGTTATTAGTGGAATTTTTCGGAGTGTTACAATTACAGTGAATATTTGTTTTAAGGATATACTTAAGACAACATTTGTAGCTAGTATGACCGTTTTGATTTGTGGTTGTGTATTAGTTATGGAGAGGTAAATAGAGTAAATGTGAAGAAGTATAATAGATATAGTTATTGGTGACTTAAAGGATCAACTTCAGGAATTGGTAATATATGTATATGGTTTGTTTGAGAAATGATTATCATTAGTGGAGAAAATAAAATGAGGATGAATCTTATTGGAAGACAGGATACTTTAGGATGATTTCACCCTATAGGTCGACTTAGTTGCGTGACTCATATGAAGGATTGGTGTGATTGCTTGAGAGGTATTGGCGTTAAGCGGATTTTGAGTTGTTGATGGTTATCGGGAGGTAAGTTAGTTTACACTGTTAATGTTTAATCGCAATTTGGGGATGATTGATCTATGTGAATTCCAATTATATTTTCTTATTAGGAGATCATGGTAATTGATCGGAAACTTGAGGTATGCAATACGTTGTTACTAAGTACAATACCAATATCAAAGGTAGGGAATAGATGACTCAAAGTAAGTAAAAGTGTTGAATATTCAACTTGAGGAATTATTGAATTGAGGATGATTTACCAAGTTTATAATCTTAATGAATGTTTTAATGTTATCTATCAGAGATAGTAATAGTATTGCGAGATTGTGTTTTCTTATAGAGAATTTAACTAAGTATAAATATTATGAGTGGTGGCTACACTATAAATAAAAGTCAAACAAGAATATTATGTTAGAATTGTTTTAAATGTGTTTTAAAACTTGGGATTGTATATTGAACCTCTGTATGAACATTTGTGCCCTTCGGGGATAGTTTGATTTATTCAGGTCAGTGAACCGTTTTTGTGCACATTAATATCTGTGAGTAATTTGATTATCTACCGCTGGTATGGGACGGTTGTAGATAATTAAATCACTCGAGTTAGTTTGTTAGCTTATCAATCTTTTGAAATTTCTTAAAATGGTGAGTGGTTTAGTTAATTAAAACTGGTATGGGACGGTTTTAAATAAATAAACCATTCGGGTCTCTTTGGATCTCTTTTTATATTATCCTTTGGAATTCTGAAAGATGTTGTAAATTTTAGAAAGACGTGTTATTTTTAAAGGTATAATTCGTACAGAAGCAAGTAGAAGGGCAACTTAGTTTCCCTATAGTGATTGATTATATTAAAGTTTTGATCCGAGAAATGATTTGATAAATTGTGGGGTTGTTAATGTGACGGTCGCAGTAGACTCGGTTTTTGTATTAGAGTTGGATCGGCTCCGTTGTGGGCGGCCAACCATTTTATTCGGATATTGATCTGTCACTGGGCCTGAACATAATTGGAACATTGAATTGTGAGATATGGTCGATTAATATTCCGTTTATGGAATCAGGATCTTATTAGCATGTCTATATTTATTATTTCATGGGCAGTTGTTTAATGTTTGTATTATGAGATTTGCGGACAAGATAATTAACTCGTTTCAAGTGAGTCAAGACATAAAGTGGATTGGTCACAAATGTGGAAATAGAATTTTGACGTTGGAAGATTTATTAGAACATTTAGAGTTCTAGATTGAACTTGAGAGTATTATCACGATGAATTTTGTGATTGAGTTACCTTGGAAGTAAAAAGGGTGTGTTGTTTTGTTTATAGGAAGTTGATTTGTAGTTCCTACTCATTATATAGGAATATAGTGATGAGATTCTTTGATCAAGTCCTCATATATGTTAGGGGATAGTTTCACTACCAGAAACAGGTCATTTAGCGACGGAATTATCAGCGACGGACAGATTCCGTCGCTAAATAGCGGCGGAATATAGGCTTTAGCGTCGGAAAATTTTTGGCGTCAAATTTAGCGACGGAATTTAATTCCGCCGCTAAATTCCTTGGCTAAAACGAATATTCCTCGAATATTCGTTTATTTCCGCCGCTAATTTGGCGGTTGATTTACCGAAACGGAATATTCCGCCGCTAAATCTTTATCGGCGACGGAAATATTCCGCGGTGAAAATATATCATTTTTTTATTTTTTATTTATCGGCGTCGGAAATATTAGACGGTGAAATTAAAATATTTTTTATTTTTCTTTTTGAAATATTACACCGACGGAATATTTCCGACGGTGAAATTAAATGTTTTTTTTTTTTAAACACCGACGGAATATTTCCGCCGGCGATAATTTAATATTTTTTTTATTTATCAGCGACGGAAAATTCCGTTGCTGATAACAAAATGTAATTTTTGTTTATTTTTAGAACTAATTAACAAAATAACAAACTAAAAAACATTAAAATATCATAAATATTTATGATATTTTTGAAAAAATAAATAAATCATAAATATTTATTAATTTTAATTTTTAATGCCATTATAAGTACCACATTCAGTCAAGCCAGTTATTCATCCTTGTGAGATCCCGAAAGTTGTGGCGTCATCATGTTCTTTTTTTTTTGTTTTGAACGAACATTCATGTACGTTTTTGTTTCGACAAAGAATTTAAATTTTAATTTCGCCACTTATCATTTATTTAGGAAAACAATAAGAAAAACATTTTTGATTTTAAAGAGATTTGAGGGTTCGGGGGTTAAGTTATGGAATGGGTAGGTCGAGGAGTATCCAAAATAAAACAAAAACAAGATTAGTCCAAAACAAGGAACTAACCAACTATTAGACAACACTCTGGAGATTATTGTCTCATAAGTCATAACTAAGATATCCAGAAAACAAAGACCCACATCATTACTGCTGAGCACACCGTACTCTGGCCCCCACCACCGTGCATGTCATCATCTACATCGTAAGCTTTAATGTTGACATCGTGAAGGGTTGTCTCCTCGCACTCATCATCAAGCTCCATATACGTCATCCTGCGATGAAGGCTTAGGAGGCAGCACACCCTCTAGGGCCTTGCATTGTTCGGAAGTCAAGGAAGCTGGGAAGTCGAACCCAGTTCGGACCCAGGGAGGAAGGAGAGAGAATTGAAATGTGGAATTACACGAAATTAAAGATGAAATAGCACCAGGGTAAGAGCGGCTCGATATTTGTTATTTTCAAATTCAATTGCTGGAGAGAGAGAAAGAGAGAGAGAGAGAGAGAGGATGGGAGAGAGGGATTTAGAGGTGTCTGCTTAAGTTGGTTTGAAAGTTTGAAAAGGATATTTAGCCCCTAACAAATATGTCATCACCCTTTCGCTTGAACTTTGGGTGCTCTTTCTGTTGTAGTACAAAGACTATGTCTCCAGTAAGAGTGTCAGGAGCTTCATCGGCTTCTCGTGTGGGAATGTAATTTTTCTGTCCATTTTGCATACCCTTCTCCACAACCACTTCCAAGACCTTCTTCTCCTGTACAATGCACGAGGCCCTAGAGGGTGTCTTTGCCTCCTAAGCCTTCATCGCAGATGACAGATATGGAGCTTGATGAGTGCGAGGAGACAACCCTTCACGATGTCAACATTGAAGCTTACGATGTAGATGATGACATGCACGGTGGTGGGGGCCAAAGAGTGCAGTGTGCTCAGCGGTAATGATGTGGGTCTTTGTTTTACGGATATCTTAGTTATTACTTATGAGACAATAATCTCCAGTGTTGTCTAATAGTTGGTTAGTTCCTTGTTTTGTATAAACCCTAAACCCGCCTAAACCACTAAACCCTAACCTAACCCAACCACTAAACCAAACCCTAAACCCTAAGCCCACAACCACTAAACCTAAACCCCAACCCCTAACTCCCTAAGCCACAAACCACTAAACCCACTAAACCACAAACCCTAACCCTAACCCTACAACACTAAACTCCACACAAGCCACTAAACCCTAACCCCTAAACCTAAACCACAACCACTAAACCCCAACCTAAACCCACTAAACCTAACCACAAACAAACCACTAAACCCCAAACCACAAACCTAAACCACACAAACCCTAAACCACAAACCACAAGCCTAACCCACCAAACCAACCACTAAACCACTAAACCTAAACCTAAACCTAACCACAAACCTACCTAAACCACTAAACCACTAAACCACCAACCCTAACCCCTAAACCACTAAAGCCTAAACCTAACCCCTAAACCCTAAACCATATAGGGTATAGGGTATAAGTAGAATATAGGCATATAGGGTATAAATTATAAGGTATAGAATAGAATATAGGGAGTATAGGGTATAGGAGTATAAAGAATGGGAATATAGGAGTATAGGATATAGGGTATAGGGTATAAGGGTATAGAAGTATAGGCATATAGGGTATAGTGTATAGGAGGTATAAGTATAGGGAACAGTAAGTATAGGGTATAGGAAGTATAAGTATAGGGTATAAGTATAAGAATATAGGGTTTAGGGTATAGAAACATAGGATATAGGAGTATAGGGTATAAGTATAGTATAGGGTATAGGGTATAGGGTATAAATTATAGGAGTATAAGGGTATAGAGGTATAGGGTATAGGAGTATAGGGTATAGGGTATAGAATTATAAGGGTATAGGGTATAAGTATAGTATATAGAGAGGTATAGGGTATAGAACATAGGTATAGGGTATAGGATATAGGGTATAGGGTATAGGGTATAGGGTATAGGGTATAGGGTATAGGGTATAGGATATAGGGTATAGGGGTATAGGGTATAGGGTATAGGGTATAGGGTATAGGGTATAGGGGTATAGGGTATAGGGTATAGGGTATAGGGTATAGGATATAGGGTATAGGGGTATAGGGTATAGGGTATAGGGTATAGTGTATAGGGTATAGGGTATAGGGTATAGGGTATAGGGTATAGGGTATAGGGTATAGGGTATAGGGTATAGGGTATAGGGTATAGGGTATAGTATATAGGGTATAGGGTATAGGGTATAGGGTATAGGGTATAGGATATAGGGTATAGGGGTATAGGGTATAGGGTATAGGGTATAGGGTATAGAATTATAGGGTATAGGGTATAGGGGTATAGGGTATAGGGTATAGGGTATAGGGTATAGGATATAGGGTATAGGGGTATAGGGTATAGGGTATAGGGTATAGGGTATAGGGTATAGGGTATAGGGGTATAGGGTATAGGGTATAGGGTATAGGGTATAGGATATAGGGTATAGGGTATAGGGGTATAGGGTATAGGGTATAGGGTATAGGGTATAGGGTATAGGGTATAGGGTATAGGGTATAGGGGTATAGGGTATAGGGTATAGGGTATAGGATATAGGGTATAGGGGTATAGGGTATAGGGTATAGGGTATAGGGTATAGGGTATAGGGTATAGGGTATAGGGGTATAGGGTATAGGGTATAGGGTATAGGGTATAGGATATAGGGTATAGGGGTATAGGGTATAGGGTATAGGGTATAGGGTATAGGGTATAGGGTATAGGGTATAGGGTATAGGGTATAGTGTATAGGGTATAGGGTATAGGGGTATAGGGTATAGGGTATAGGGTATAGGGTATAGGGTATAGGGTATAGGGTATAGGGTATAGGGTATAGGGGTATAGGGTATAGGGTATAGGGTATAGGATATAGGGTATAGGGGTATTAAACTAATAAAACAAATATGACATATTGTTGTATAATGACTAAGTAAGATGGGTTGATGATATCTCATTATCTTACTTGAGTACATATTTATGGATTTTATTATGCTTAGTGTATTACTTAAATGTTGCACTCTGATTATTGGTTGAACATGAGTATATTTTACCATGTGGTTATATTGCTTAATTATGCATATTGTTTTAATAAATGTTACACTATGAGATTGTTGAACATGAGTATATTTTACCATGTGGCTATATTGCTTATCCCGTTTGTATATTTTACCATGTGGTTAGACTTGGAATGTGAGAGTGAAATGAGTAGAGATCCAAGGGATAAATGAGATAAGATTAAATCATTTTGGGTTATATGATTTAGTATGAGAGTTATGAGGTTAGTAAGCCCTCTAAGTTCACTAAATTTGAGCATGCTTGGGTTTGGATTTGATTTAACTAAAATCTGGAAAAATCGCCTCTTGGGCGGTCGCCCATGGGAGTTGGGCGGTCGCCCATGACCACAGAAAATACCCTTCATATTACCCTTGCTTGGGCGGTCGCCCATACCCCTTTGGGCGGTCGCCCATGTCGACAGAATTGTGTCCAGTTCCTTTTCCTGCTGAATTTTCACTAGCAACCTCCTAGCTTGATCCTTAAACAATTTAAAGTAGTGGAACCTAACCCTTCCGGAATATGAATTTAATCCTTTTAACCTAGGTTAAAGTAGATTACTTGGGCCACTTAATAACACCTTGAATGGATTAAAATGGAACTATGGAAGCACTCTTCCTCCGACTTAGAAATCATTTGGCAGTTTATTAAATGTGACTCCAACTTGGTGGAGTTAACTTGGATTCTTATGGAGATCATATATTGTTGTATAATGACTAAGTAAGATGGGTTGATGATATCTCATTATCTTACTTGAGTACATATTTATGGATTTTATTATGCTTAGTGTATTACTTAAATGTTGCACTCTGATTATTGGTTGAACATGAGTATATTTTACCATGTGGTTATATTGCTTAATTATGCATATTGTTTTAATAAATGTTACACTATGAGATTGTTGAACATGAGTATATTTTACCATGTGGCTATATTGCTTATCCCGTTTGTGGATTATATTTCAAGTAACTATTATGTGCTTGATAATGTGTTAATCAGCTGATGTTTGGGGGTATAACATAATACGATCAATTATGGAAGTGTGACCTAATGTGATCGGATTATGTTATATCTGTGATCGTCCCCTTCTGTGGCCACAGTTTGGGGTTATAGCATCTGTAGTGAGCCAAAAGCCTTACAGAGTTGCTACTATCTTATTTGGTTCCCTGAAAAAGGGGTCTTATAAGATGTGAGTATTGCTTAAGCAGCTCACCTAAGATTGGAGTATTATTATACCCAATGTTGTACGACTATTGTTCAGACGGAAAAAGGTAAACCAAGGTAACGGAAGGTGTTTACAGCTTTTCCAATGTGTTGTATGTAACTTGTTATGTGTTGCATCTTATATGACATATTGCTGCATTCATAATAGCTTGCTGAGATTTATTCTCACCCCTCTCCCTTTAATGTTTTTAGATTCCGAGACAGGCGGACCAGTCAAGTAAGGGCGGTGAGGAGTTTGGAAGTGATATTTTGGGAATTGTCGTGGTACATATAGGTTGGAGTAAAAAGTGTATTTTGGTATAATTTATTTAAGGAGTTTGTATTTATAAACCTTAATTTTATTTTATAACCGATAACTTTTTGTAACTAAAATAGTTTATTACTTTCGAAGTTGGTCAACTCTTCCTCCAATGTGGAAAGGAGTAGAGTTATTTTGAAATGGGTATGATAATTGTGTTTGTGTTTGAAAGTTAAATCAAAGTTTTTAAAGTTTAGGAAATTTGGGTTAGTTGAGGACGCTCCAGCTCGGGACACTTGTAAGTTTCGGGTCGGGGTCCTCACAATGAGGAAAGTTTTGATTTATTCGAAATATTTATTTTGGTGGAACGGATCAATTCAAGTTTTTTCAATTCCTTCTACGTTAAAGATGAAGGTTTATTCAAAGTATTTATTTCGATGGAATGGCTCGTTTCAAAAATCGGACGAGGATTCGAGGCGAATCCTTTTTCAAGTGGGGGTGAATGATGTAATCCGGTCCAAGAAATATTTGACAAAGTCAAATATATTAATTATTTTTGTATTTTAATTAGTATTTTAGGATTTAATTTGTTTTAGTTTATACTTTATTTCTTATTTTCGTCATTAATTTTAATAGGTTGACTAGAGGTGATTTTATAGTAGATTTTGAGGAGATTTACTAGTTTTTTAGTCCTATTAAGTTACCATATAGGTTAGGAGTAATTCTAGAAGGTTTAGGATTGCTTTCAAGTTTTATGAACACTATAAAATAGGCCTAAAATTGTAATCCAAAACTTAGACTATTTTTGATCAATAAAATTATTGCTTGCAATTGTGATATTTTCCCTTAAGCTTTTTAGGGTTATGTATGGAAAGATAGAAATAAAATGACCACAATTTTAGGTATTCACTTAATCTTGTTAGGTATAGGTGCTTTTCTTCTAGTATTCAAAGCTTTTTATTTTGGAGGCTTGCAGAAGATTTACTTATGAGTTTCTTATTAAGTCAATTCATTGACTTGCAGAATAATCTTCTTCGATTGATTATTAGGTTAAATTCTTCTACGAGATTTTAATCATATCCCTTTTGTTTTTTAATCGATTTTACTCTTTTTGCGAGAATTTAATTAATTATATATTTTATTATTTTAATTTTGCTGCGTTTACTTTACATCATTAATTATCTAAATAATACAATAAGAGGGTGATGTTGAAACGTAATTGAATGCTTAGCCAATCAGATTACTGTTTAGCCACAAACACATTCAATGACTTCAACAAATTACTGTGTACTGTTTAAGTTATGTTTCCCACAAAGCTTAAATTATTATTTTTGTTGTCCTGCTTAAATTATTATCTCCTTTGTCCTTTGTTCTGTTGATTATAATAAAATTTAGGAATGTGATGCCACAGATTATAAACACAGTGTTCACTGTATTTTCAATGAATTCTTCTCATTGTCAAAAGAGTTAGGATCTGATCAACAGCGACAACAACAAAGCCCAATCCCAAAATGATTTGGGGCACGCTGATGAGATGCGAGAAAACAATGAAAAAGTGGAAAATTGGCAAAACACTATAGTTAAAAAAAAATAATAATAAAAAAAACTAGGTGGTTTCAGTAATAATTTTTTTTTCAAAATCATAATAATTATAAATTTACATTTATATATTGAAATTAAATATTAACCAAATATGAAAATTTAATTTATTGAAATATAATAAATGATACAATTTTTATTCACAAATTAATTTTTATTTATGTATTGCATATTTTTTTCTCTTTTGTTAATTTATTATGTTTATAAAAGTAAAACATATAAAATAAAAAATGAGCCCAAAAATAAATAATTTGTTTTTGTAATATTAAATGATAATAAGAAAATAAAAGAATGTTAAATAATTGAATTAATTGAAGAAGTATGCAAGGAAAGAAGAAAATAAACAAAAGTGTAAATAGTAGTAGTATTTGAACTCGAGACCCATTGATAAGATAAGTGATAAAAAATAACATTTTTTAACTTAACTAAAGCTAAAAGTCATAAGCTATTCAAAATAAGCCAAAACAAACGTGCAGTAAATCAGAAAACGAAGTTTCACAATTTAAGAATATATTATATACGGAGCACTAGCTTGTTTCAAACATTAACTCAAACTTCGTCACTTCACTTCTTTCAAAGAAAAATAAAAAAAATTAAATACTCCATAAGAGAAGACGTTGTAAATATACAGAAAGCCATTGAACTAGGGATAAATAAAAAATAACTCCGAGCGCAAATATCGACACCTGAATTATTAAAAAAAAAAGAAAAAAAGACCTTGACTATGCATTAATTCTACCATGGTAACCACCCCATTAATAGGAACCCTTATTCAATCGAATCCTTAAAATAAGATGATTATCTATATAATATATAAAAAGAGAAACATTTTATGCCCTCACATTAAGCCATGTCACTATTATGACATGGCATTATGTGATTATCCCATTGGTCAATTATTTCCTATATAAATCAAGTGGTTAAATTTGGAAATATTTCAAGGATATTTAAGTCATTTACGTTCATGACATAAATGTAGATATTAAACATTGAAATCAACATCAAGTGCTTTTGATTGGATGCCTTAATTTACAATTTTTTTTCTCCAAATTCTTTGAACTCAATTATTTTATAATAAATTAATTTAAAAAATAAAAAAATGTCACCAAAATTCATAATTTTTTTTCCCTCTACAAATAGAGACTAATTTTATTTTATTCGGACACAAAAAAAATCATCTTTCTTGAATATAAATCAAATATTTTATAATAAATTATTTTTTTTATTTTTTTCCACCTAAATTAATTAAAAAGTTTCCTCCAAAAATAGATATTACTTTCATTTGATTCGAAAAAAAAAATCCTATTCTTTGAAGTGCATGTCAATATTCTAAAAATAAATATAGTATAAATAGGTAGTTTGAAAGAGGGAGAGGAAGAAGTGGGTTGGATTTGATGAGGGAGTGTAGTGTTTGAAAAAAAAAATCATTTAACACATTGTTATTTATTTTTGAATTTTGATTTTTCTTCTCAAAATTAAATAAGTTAAATTGAAAAAGAATATTATAATTTTGTTTATGATGAGTTAATGTAAACAAATATGATATTTATTTTTAAAAAAAATCCTCTTTTTTGAATATAAATCAAATATTTTATAATAATTTTTTTTTAATTTTTTTCCACCAAAAATCATAAAAAGAATTCTTCCAAAAATAGAGACTACTTTCCTTTGATTTAGACACAAAAAAGAAATCATCTTCTTTGAAGTGCATGTCAATATTCTAAAAAATAAAGATAGTATAAATTGGTATTTTGAAAGAGGGAGAGGAAGAAGTGGGTTAGGTTTGATGAGGGAGTGGATTGTTTGGGAAAAAATTTCTCATTTAACAAAAATGTTAATTTTTTTAAGATTTTGATTTTTCTTCTAAAATTCTTTGACCTCAATTATTTTATAATAAATTAATTTAAAAAAAAATTGTTTACACCAAAATTCATAATTTTTTCCTCTACAAATAGAGACTAATTTCATTTGATTCGGATATAAAAAAAAAAATCCTCTTTCTTGAATATAAATCAAATATTTTATAATAATTTATTTTTTTTATTTTTTTTCCTCTTAAAATCATTAAAAAAAATTCTCCAAAAATAGATATTACTTTCATTTGATTAGGACAAAAATAAAATCCTCTTCTTTAAAGTGCATGTCAATATTCTAAAAAATAAATATAGTATAAATAGGTAGTTTGAAAGAGGGAGAGAAAGAAGTGAGTTGGGTTTGATGAGGAGTGTAGTGCTTGGGAAAAAAAATCATTTAACACATTGTAAATTATTTTTGGATTTTGATTTTTCTTCTCAAAATTAAATAAGTTAAATTGAAAAAAAAATATTATAATTTTGTTCAAGATGAGTTAATGTAAACAAATATGATATTTATTTTAAAAAAAATCATTTAACACATTGTTAGTTATTTTTGGATTTTGATTTTTCTTCTCAAAATTTAATAAGTTAAATTGAAAAAGAATATTATAATTTTGTTTATGATGAGTTAATGTAAACAAATATGATATTTATTTTTTAAAAAAAATTCTCTTTTTTGAATATAAATAAAATATTTTATAATATTTTTTTAAAAAAAATTATTTTCCACCAAAAATCATAAAAAAAAATTCTTCCAATAATAGAGACTACTTTAATTCGATTTGGACATAAAAAAGAAACCCTCTTCTTTGAAATGCATGTCAATATTTTAAAAAATAAAGATAGTATGAATTTGTATTTTGAAAGGGGGAGAGGAAGAAGTGGGTTAGGTTTGATGAGATAGCGGATTGTTTGGGGAAAAATTTCTCATTTAACACAAATGTTAGTTTTTTTTTTAAGATTTTGATTTTTCTTCTCAAATTTTTTGACCTCAATTATTTTATAATAAATTAATTAAAAAAAATTGTTTACACCAAAATTCATAATTTTTTTCCTCTACAAATAGAGACTAATTTCATTTGATTCGGATACAGAAAAAAAATCATCTTTCTTGAATGTAAATCAAATATTTTATAATAAATTATTTTTTTTATTTTTTTCCACCTAAAATCATTAAAAAAAATTCTCCAAAAATAGATATTACTTTCATTTGATTCGGACAAAAATAAAATCCTCTTTTTTGAAGTGCATGTCAATATTCTAAAAAATAAATGTAGTATAAATAGGTAGTTTGGAAGAGGGAGAGGAATAAGTGAGTTGGGTTTGATGAGGGAGTTTAGTGTTTGGGAAAAAAAATTCATTTAACACATTGTTATTTATTTTTGGATTTTGATTTTTCTTCTCAAAATTAAATAAGTTAAATTGAAAAAGAATATTATAATTTTGTTCATGATGAGTTAATGTAAACAAATATGATATTTATTTAAAAAAAATTCTCTTTTTTGAATATAAATCAAATATTTTATAATAAATTACTTTTTTAATTTTTTTCACCAAAAATCATTAAAAAATTATTCCAAAAATAGAGACTACTTTCATTCGATTTGGACACAAAAAATAAATCTTCTTCTTTGAAGTGCATGTCAATATTCTAAAAAATAAAGATAGTATGAATTGGTATTTTGAAAGAAGGAGAGGAAGAAGTGGGGTTAGGTTTGATCAAGTGTACACACATTTTTATTTTTATAATAAAAATAGATTTCTGTGACCAAAATATGTTTGGCCATTCCAACACATAAAGGCTAAATGGAGTTAGTCTGAATGTAGTAACGTAATTTTCTATGTGTACAGGATACTCCCGAATTTTTTCTCAAATAATACATTTTTAAAATTTTATTTACCAAAATGACTTACTGTTCAAACTTTTTCCCAAAATATCCCATTTTTTGAAAATTCGCTATACCGTGTAGCGAGTTTATAATTTTTCAATTAAAATCACTACACGGTATAGCGATTTTAAATTTGCTAAATTTTATTTAATATTTATTCTTTAAAAAAAAAAAAAAAAAAAAAAAAAAAAAACCAAATTTGAAATCGCTACAATGGTGTAGCGATTTCAAATAACCAGAATTCTAAGCCAAACAAACAAAGTCCACCACCACCACTCATTTCTTACTTACGTACACTATATAATAATTACTTCCTCCGACTCTAAATTACAAAATAATAATATAAAAATTATATATTAATAAAGAAAACTAAATAGAAATATTATTTTATCCATCTCAAATAAATATTTTAAAAAATGTACTTCTATAAAAAAAATATTTTTCATTTCAAAAATAAATATTACTTTTGACTCAAAATGAATAACCAAAAAATAATACTACATTTTTTTTTCCAAATAAATGAGCATTACTTCCTTCGTCTCAATGAATATTTTATAAAATAATACTCTTCATTTGCCTCAAAAATTAATATTATATTTTGAGACGAAGACACTAACATTACAAACATTAATTTTAGAGGCGAATGAAGTAGTATTAATTTTTAAAATATTCATTGAGATGAAGGAAGTAATGCTCATTTTTTTTGGATAAAAAATGTAGTATTATTTTTTGGTTATTCATTTTGTGTCGAAAGTAATATTTATTATAGAAGTACATTTTTTTAAATATTTATTTGAGATGAAAAAGATAATATTTTTATTTAGTTTTCTTTATTAATATATAATTTTTATATTATTATTTTGTAATTTAGAGTCGGAGGAAGTAATTATTCAGTGTACACGTAAGAAGTAATTGGTGGTGGACTTTGTTTGTTTGGCTTAATTTTGTGGTTATTTGAAATCGATACACCCCAGTAGCGATTTCAAATTTGGTTTTTTTTTTTTTTTAAGCATAAATATTAAATAAAATTTAGCAAATTTAAAATCGCTACACCGTGTAGCGATTTTAATTGAAAAATTATAAACTCGCTACACGGTGTAGCGAGTTTTCAAAAAATGGGACATTTTGGGAAAAAGTTTGAACAGTAAGTCACTTTTGTAAATAAAATTTTAAAAATGTATTATTTGAGAAAAAATTCGGATACTCCCTATGTCCCAAAATGAACGTCTCACTTTTTTATTGTTGGATATAAACCTAACATATTGTTTTCGTTTATTTAAATGAAATTACAGATTATAGCAATAAGTATTAATAAGCCTTAATATGCCCGTCGAATCTCGACGGGTTACTCACTAGTTATATACAACGTCATTATCAAAAAAAAAATATCCTATCCTTCATTTTTCTATTGAAATGGACAATACCAATACATACAAAACACACACACATACACACACTCACTCTCTCTCTCTCTCTCTCTCTCTCTCTCTCTCTCTCTCTCTCTCTCTCTCTCATAGCTCACATCATTGAATCAAGAGCAAATTGCATTTTAGCTATCTGAGTTGATCGAGATGTTTCAATTAGTTATCGAATTTGCATTTGTTACATTTGGTTATTGAGTTTATCTTTTTGTTGCAATCAAGTGTAATTTTGGATGAAACGTTAAAAATCTAACAAATAGCATAACATGTGCCACTCACGTGAGTTACTTAAAGGCTATTTTGATCTTTTTCATCTAATTTGACCCCATAATTTTAAGGAGATTAGTTGACATTTTGTTGGAAATGGGTAACGGAAAGTTAAGTTTGACTTAACGTTGACCTAGATTTCTAACGGAAGTTCGTTATGTGTTAACGGAACTAGTAACAAAATGTATTCTACATTTGTTGTAGATTATTAAACTCATTTAATGTCTCAAAACCATTTAGGGTGAATGAGAATTAATGACAATGGTCTTTTGTAACTTAACGAGAGTTAATTAAAGGGTGTTTAGTTTTGTTTGATGTGCTCGGCAGAGCGAGTCCTTGACTCGGCCGAGCAGAGCACGTAAATAGGCAAAGTCTCTGGACTAGCTTGCTCGGGCGAGGCACAAGTATGCTCGTTCGGCAGTATGATTTGCACTGCCTGCAAGTCTCTTGACTCGGGCGTGCGGCAGTGCTCGGCCGTGCGAGTTCCTTGACTCGTGAAGCGGCGAGATCTGACGAGCACTATTTCAAAGCAGAAAGTTGTGTCTCTTCGTGGGAAAAGACACAAACCCCTTGACTCTCTATTTATACATTTCCCTCCGAATTTCAATTTACATATCTTTGTACTTCTACCCTTCGTACCCTCTAGTAAGATAGATTATCATACCCAAATAATTGCATATTGTTGCATTCAATTCGTTCAAGTCCAAAGTTTCAAAACATTGTGTTGTTCGTAGATTAGTTATATTAAAGTGCTCCTTATAACTAATAAAAAGTCGTTTTATCTTACGAGAGTTTTGTCATTCAAGTAAGCACCTGTGCGGGACAAATAACTCTTACGTAGATTGTATCAAATACAAGACTCGACTTGATTTCTTTTCTTCTTTCAATCTCCGTTACTTTAATCGTCAGTTTTTCTGTTAAGTCTTAAAGAAGCCATACACAAGTTCCAACAATCGTAAGAGTTATTTGGCGCTTCTTCAAGATCATCAAGATGGCAAACGAGAAAGACACCACTTCATCCTAGTCGAGGAATGTGACGCCTCCTTGCAAGGTGATACTACAAACAACCATGTTGCTCCTGCTCCTACAACTCATCACCACGGTCATGGTGAGAAACCCGCGAAATTCACTGGTGTGGATTTCAAGAGATGGCAACAGAAGATGCTCTTCTACTTGACCACCTTAAGCTTGCACCGCTTCTTAAAGGAAGATCCTCGGCGGTGGAAAAAGGTGATCCGATCCCCAAAGGCAAATGGCAAAGGAAGCTTGGGCTCACGGTAATTTTCTTTGTAAGAACTACATCTTAAATGGACTTGACGATGCACTATACAATGTGTATAGTACCGTCGAGTTATCCAAGCGTTGTGGGACACCTTGGAAAGGAAGTACAAGATCGAGGATGCCGGGTCAAAGAAATTTGTCGTCGGTAAGTATCTTGACTTTATGATGATCGATTCCAAATCGGTAACAACTCAAGTAGATGAATTTCAAATCATTCTACATGGGCTTGATGCCGAGGAATGATCATGAATGATCCATTTAAGGTGGCTTCTATCATTGAAAAATTGCCTCCTTCATGGAAAGATTTCAAGAACTATCTCAAGCATAAACGCAAAGATGTCCTTGGAAGACATTGTTGTTCGTCTTCAAATTGAAGAGAACAATAGAATCAATGAGGCCAAGGTTGCTAAGGGCAAGATGGAGGCTAAGGTCAATCTCGCCGAGGCTAGCACGAGTGGTACAGAAAGCATTCGAAAGCTGCCGGGAATGCTAAGAAAGGGAAAAGAAGACCTCTAAGAAGTTCGAGGGTCTTGCTATAATTGTGGCGAACCGGGCCACTTGTCAAGGAATTGTCGTCTCCCGAAGAAAGAGGCGAACAATGTTGACCACATGGACCTAGACTTTGCAACGGTTGTCTTTGAAGCCAACGTTGCAAATTTGGAAGAGAACCACTAAGCGTGGTGGATAGATACCGGTGCTACCCGCCATATTTGTGGTAACAAGAAAAGTTTCTCCTCCTATACTCCCATCTCCAAGAAAGCTTTACATGGGAAATTCTGCGACCTCCGATGTTCAAGGCATTGGAAACGTGATTTTGAAGATGACTTCCGGAAAAGAAGTAACATTGTTGGATGTCTTTGCATGTTCCGGACATCCGTAAAAATTTGGTGTCCGGCGCTTTGCTTAGTAAGGCCGGTTTTAGACTAGTATTCGAATCAGACAAATTTGTACTAACCAAGAATGGTTTGTTTCTTGGAAAGGGTTACCTCGAGGAGGGCCTTTTTAAAATGAATGTAATGGCTTGTGATCTGCCAAGGTGCGATGAATAAAAGTTGTGTTCCTTATGTTTACTTGTCGGAAAGTTCTAATTTATGGCATGATAGATTAGGACATGTAAACCTCGACACCATTAAGAAATTAGCGAGACAAGATTTAATCCAAATGACTAAATCCGACTCGACTAATAGGTGCGAAGTTTGTGTTGAGGCAAAAATGACAAAGTCGCCATTTAATGCCATACAAAGAGACACAACTCCTCTCGAGTTAATTCACACCGACATATGTGATTTAAAACTAGTGCAAACTCGAGGAGGTAAAAAGTACTTCATTACATTTATAGATGATTGCACTAAGTATTGTTATGTCTATCTCTTAAGAAGTAAGGATGAAGCCTTAGGGGCTTTTGAGACTTATAAGAAAGAAGTTGAGAATCAACTTAACTTGAAAATTAAGAAAATTAGAAGCGATAGAGGTGGAGAATATGAAGCACCGTTTGAAGGATTATGTTGGGAATCCGGCATAATTCATCAAACAACGGCTCCATATACCCCTCAATCTAATGGAGTTGCTGAACGCAAAAACCGTACTCTCAAAGAGATGATGAACGCGCTTTTGATCAGTTCAGGCTTACCCGACAACTTGTGGGGGGAAGCAATACTCACTTCTAATTATGTTCTTAATAAAATACCCAAGAAAGGTATTGATAAAACGCCCTATGAATTATGGCATAATCGTAGGCCATGTTTTAAATACCTTAAAGTGTGGGGGTGTTTGGCCAAGGTTGAAGTACCTAAGCCTAAACAAGTCAAGATTGGTCCAAAGATCATTGACTGTATTTTTATTGGATATGCCAATAATAGTAGTGCCTATCGGTTTATAGTGCACAAATCGGACATTCCGGATATGCACGTAGGAACTACTATAGAATCAAGGAATGCGGTATTCTTTGAAAACATTTTTCCGGTTAAGGACAGGAAAGATGTAGGTTCTAATAAGAGAACACATGAGTCTACAACCGGTCCTTCTCAAATGGAAGATGAAGAACCGAAACGTAGCAAAAGGGCAAGAGTGGAAAAGACTTTTGGTCCTGATTTTCTATCTTACATGTTAGAAAACGAACCATCAACTGTTAAAGAAGCTTTATCCGGTCCGGATAGTTCGTTCTGGAAAGAGGCCATTAACAGTGAAATAGAATCCATAATGCTCAACAATACTTGGGAATTAGTTGATCTCCCTCCAGGTTGCAAACCATTGGGTTGCAAATGGATCCTTAAAAGGAAGTATAAGGCAAATGGATCCGTCGATAAGTACAAAGCTAGGCTAGTAGCCAAAGGTTTTAGACAGAAAGAGGGATATGATTTCTTCGATACATACTCTCCTGTCACAAGGATCACATCTATTCGGGTTCTCATAGCTATTGCAGCAGTGCATAATCTTGAGATACACCAAATGGATGTGAAGCCTTTCTAAATGGAGAACTTGATGAAGAAATTTACATGGAACAACCCGAAGGGTTCGTAGTTCTGGTAAAGAAAAGAAAGGTGTGTAAACTTGTAAAGTCCTTGTATGGACTAAAACAAGCACCTAAACAATGGCATGAGAAGTTCGATAGAACCATGTTATCGAATGGATTCAAGATCAATGAATGTGACAAAGTGTCTACATTAAAGGAACATCTGAATCATTCGTTATCGTTTGTCTTTATGTAGACGACATGCTCATAATGGGAAGTAATCATGATTTGATCATGAATACCAAAGGCATGTTAAAGAAGAACTTTGACATGAAAGACATGGGATTAGCTGATGTAATATTAGGGATAAAGATCTCTAGAACATCTGAAGGATTAGTTCTTTCACAATCCCATTACCTAGAGAATGTTCTTCGGAGATTCAATGTCTTTGATAACCCTCAAGCTAAAACACACAGCTAGACTTGGCTCTACATTTAGTCAAGAACAAGGAACCAGTTTCTCAATTGGAATATGCAAGAATAATTGGCGATCGATGTACTTAACGAATTATACTCGTCCAGGACATTGCATATTCGGTAAGCAAACTAAGTAGGTTCACAAGCAATCCTAGTCTTGATCATTGGAAAGCACTAATGAGAGTACTAAGATATTTAAAGTATACATTAAACCATGGGATACTTTACAATAAATATCCAGCGGTATTAGAAGGATACTTGTGATGCCAATTGGATATCGGACACGAAAGACTCTAAATCCACAAGTGGATATGTATTCCTGATAGGTGGAGGAGCGGTGTCATGGAAATCCTCCAAACAAACGTGTATAGCCGGATCCACGATGGAATCTGAGTTTATAGCTTTGGATAAAGGCCGGGAAGAAGCGAGAATGGCTTAAGAACTTCTGGAGGATATTCCTTGTTGGAATAAACATGTGCTCTTTGTTATGATACATTGTGATAGTCAATCGGCAATAGGAAGGGCACGCAGTAGTATGTATAATGGTAAGTCTAGACATATTCGTCGTAGACACAATACCATTAGACAGTTGATCAAGAATGGAGTTATCACTATTGATTATGTAAAGTCATGTGATAACTTAGCGGATCCGTTTACCAAAGGTATAAATCGAGATAAACTGTATAAACTATTATGGGGAATGGGTTTAAAACCCACAACAAAAGAACTTATAGCGGACACTCAACCTTGAGAAATGGAGATCCCAGGCCCTTGGTTCAATGAGACAACCAAGTTATAAGTTCTAGTAGAGTTACTTGGAAACAACAACTCGGTTTATTAACCTGGAGATGTTGAATACTCATTCCCGAACATCCAAGTACAAGCACATGCGCGGTGGTAAGGATAAGTTGAGAAAACTTTTAATGATTTCTATACCTACGGGTGGAGTAGTGCATGATACTCCTTATAGAATGAATCACCTATATAAGTGAGAGGTAATAAGGCCGCCTCTAAATGAACGCTTATGAATGAGATACGATCCAGGGCCAAAATGGACAAAAACGTGAGAACAACAATTGTTAGAGCTATTATTATGTGAGTATCATTGTCTTGGTATACATCCGACAGTCACTGGTTCAAAGCGACTCGCTACCAAATGGCTAGTATATCCGATAATATTTCACTAGGGAAGATTCAAGGCCACAAGCTATCTATTAGATGTAATAATAGTTCGCCTGAACTTTGGACGAAATTGCATTCATGCATTAATTGTCATTCATGTGGGGGATTGTTGGAAATGGGTAACGGAAAGTTAAGTTTGACTTAACGTTGACCTAGATTTCTAACGGAAGTTCGTTATGTGTTAACGGAACTAGTTACAAAATGTATTCTACATTTGTTGTAGATTATTAAACTCATTTAATGTCTCAAAACCATTTAGGGTGAATGAGAATTAATGACAATGGTCTTTTGTAACTTAACGAGAGTTAATTAAAGGGTGTTTAGTTTTGTTTGATGTGCTCGGCGAAGCGAGAGTCCTTGACTCGGCGGCGAGCACGAAATAGGCCAAAAGTCTCTGGACTAGCTTGCTCGGGCGAGGCACGAAGTATGCTCGGCCGAGCGGTATGATTTGCGCGGCGGGTCTCTGAAGTCTCTTGACTCGGTCGTGCGGCTGGTGCTCGGCCGTGCGAGTTCCTTGACTCGGCGAGCGGATCCGAACGAGGCACTATTTCAAACGAAAGTTGTGTCTCTTCGTGGAAAAAGACACAAACCCCTTGACTCTCTATTTATAGCTTTCCCTCCGAATTTCAATTTAGATATTTTGTACTTCTACCCTTCATACCCTCTAGTAAGATAGATTATCATACCCAAATCATTGCATATTGTTGCATTCAATTCGTTCAAGTTCAAAGTTTCAAAACATTGTGTTGTTCGTAGATTAGTTATATTGGAGTGCTCCTTATAACTAATAAAAAGTCGTTTTATCTTACGAGAGTTTTGTCATTCAACCGTAAGCACCTGTGCGGAATAAATAACTCTTACGGAGATTGTATCAAATACAAGACTCGACTTGATTTCTTTTCTTCTTTCAATCTCCGTTACTTTTATCGTCAGTTTTTCTGTTAAGTCTTAAAGAAGCCATACACAAGTTCCAACACATTTTCTATAAAAGAAAAAAAAAACCACCTTGACTATGCATTAATTTTACCATGGTAACCATCCCATAACTAGGAACCCTTATACAATTGAATCCTTAAAATAAGATGATTATTATATACAACGTCATTATCAAAAAAATAATATCATATCCTTCATTTTCCTATTGAAATGGACAATACCAATACACACAAAACACACATACACATACACATACACATACACTCTCTCTCTCTCTCTCTCTCTCTCTCTCTCTCTCTCTCTCTCTCTCTCTCTCTCTCTCTCTCTCAAAATCAGTTCCATAATAAATGTCATATCTTAACTTTTTATCAACGTTATTGAACTATATGTAAGTTACTGAACTGAGTAAAAAAAAAATTAAAAAAAATTGTACTTATAAAATTCTAAAAATTATTATTAATATATATCGTTTAAAATACAATCAATGACTATATTAACAGTTTTATGAAACTAATTAAATTTTCTTTAAAAAATTGTCAAACTTCAATCAAGATTACCAATATAAAATATGTCATTTACTTTTTAACGAAGAAAAAGGAAGTAGTAGTTATTAAAATGTCATAGCTCACATCATTGAATCAAGGGCAAATTGCATTTTAGTTACCTGAGTTTGTCGAGATGATTCAATTGGTTATCGAATTTGCATTTGTTACAAGTTGGTTATTGAGTTTGTTTTTTTGTTGCAATCAGTGTAATTTTGAATGAACCGTTAAAAATCCTAACGAATAGTATAACATGTGCCGCTCACATGAGTTACTCAAGGAGCTATTTTGGTCTTTTTCATCGAATTTGACCCCATAATTTAAGGGGGTTAGTTGACATTTTCTATTAAAAAAAACCACCTTGACTATGCATTAATTCTACCATGGTAACCATCCCATTAATAGGAACCCTTATTCAATTGAATCCTTAAAATAAGATGATTATTATATACAATGTCATTATCAAAAAAAATAATATCCTATCCTTCATTTTTCTATTGGAATGGACAATACCAATACACACAAAACACACACACATATATACTCTCTCTCTCTCTCTCTCTCTCTCTCTCTCTCTCTCTCTCTCTCTCTCTCTCTCTCTCTGAAAATCAGTTCCATAATAAATGTCGTATCTTAACTTTTTATCAACGTTATTGAACTATATGTAAGTTATTGAACTATAAGTAAAAAAATAACAAAATAATTATACTTATAAATTCTAAAAATTGTTATTAATACATATCGTTTATGTGAGGACCCCGACCCGGAACCTACACGTGTCCCGAGTTGGAGCGTCCTCAACTAACCCAAATTTACTAAACTTTTAAAACTTTGAATTAAACTTCAAACATCAACATCATTAACATTTCCATTTCAAAACAACTCCACTACTCTCCCACCTTAGGAGGAAAAGGTGGACCCGACTTTGAAATTACTTAAGCTGTTTAGTTACAAAAGATATTGGTTTTAACGTAGAAATATAAGGTTTATAATTACAAACTCCCAAAAGGAATTATAGCAAAATACTTTCTACGCCAACCTAACGTACCCCGACAATACCCAGCTCACTGCCAAACTCCTTTCCGTCCTTACTTGGCCGGTCCTCTGTCTCGAGATCTAAAAACATTAAAGGGAGAGGGGTGAGAATAAATCTCAGCAAGCTATTATGAATGCAGCAATATGCCAAATAAATGCAACATATAACAAGTCGCACATAACACATTGGAAAAGCTGTAAACACATTCCATTACCTTGGTTTACCTTTTCCCGTACGAACGATAGTCGTACAACATTGGGTATAATAATACTCCAATCTTACGGTGAAATTTGCTTAAGCAATACTCACATCTTATAAGACCCGTTTTTCGGGGAACCAAATAAGACAGTAGCAACTCTGTAAGGCTTTTGGCTCAATACGAGATGCTATACCCCATCACTGTGGCCACGAGGAGGGGACGGCCACGAATATAACATAATCCGATCACGTTAGGTCACACTTCCATAATTGATCGTATTATATGTTATACCCCAAATGTCGGTGACTCACACATTATCGAAGCACATAATAGATACTTGAATAGAATCCACGAAAGGGATAACAATATAGCAACATGGTAAAATATACTCATGTTCAATCTTTCAAATAGTGTCATATATATATATACACTATTGATTCAATCATAATCCATGTATGGCATAGATGCTCATAATCAATTCCATGATGCCGTGCAACAATTATTTCCGCACCATATTATCCATATAACCATTCGGAGGCAACCACATAGAGTACAATCCACAATTAAATAGCTCTAGGATTATAGTTAAAGAAGGATCAATTCCCTTAAATTGCTTAGGTTTCAATTAACTTGAAATTCATACTACGAAATTGTCACAGGCACGACTCGTGCTCTAGTGCACGAGTCGTTCCCAGACCTCTGCACGACTACTTGGTTTCTCACGACTAGGGATCACGGCCGAAAATTGAAGGTCACGACTCGTGCTCCGGTGCACGAGTCGTGCTTGATGCACCACTAGTGCTCCACTTGCACCACTAGTGCTCATTTGCACCACTAGTGCTCATTTGCACCTAGTGCTCCGTGCACTACTAGTGCTCCGTGCACTACTAGTGCTCCGTGCTACTAGTGCTCCGTGCGCTAGTCGTGCCAATACCAGAATTATTCTTCGATGTTTCCATCGGTTTGCAACCCAAAACCACAAAACCCCATTTTTGCTTCATCTAGCTGCACTAAACTAACCAAAACCAGTTTATATACCATATTGAACACATATCAATACTCAAATCCATGCTTTAAAACCTTCTATCACCTTCAATCCCAAAGTTGATCAACTATTTAATTACTCTTTTCATGTTCATCAACATTATGCTTATCTAATCATTCCCAAGCCAAGAAAGCAACACAATCAAGTCCCAAAAGTAGTTTATAGCACATTTACATATCATTTAGATTCATATGCTCAACATTGAAGGAAATCATAATAACTTACTTTAGCTAGAACAAGATGAGATGAAGCTTTTCTAGGCTTGATCAATTCCTTGAGATGTACCACTCACAAAAGGACACTTGGATTTGAAAATGAAGTAGAAATGGCCTAGCTATAAGTCTTGAAAGGGGAAGCTTTAATGGAGGCTTTCCATGGAGCTTTCTTGGCTAGAGAAGAAATGGTAAGAGAAATGATGGAGGAGATAGATGGAGTGTGGAAGTGTAAGAGGAAGTATGGGGAGGTAAGGGAGGATGTTGACTTTAAGAGCCAAAGTTGAGGGAATTAGGGGAAGGGAATGGCCCCCCCTCAAACTAAGGCTTTCACATTTTAATGAGACACATCACTCTAATTATTTATCTACCCAATTTATCCTCCTCCTATTATTCATTTATTTGCTATTTTTATATTTTTCTAGAACATTAATTTATTTTACTATCATGTATCCTAACTTATGAAATCGGTATATAAAAATGGACACATAATATTAACAATAATATTAAAAAGCACACAATATGATATTAAAATTAGTGCCTAGGGTTAGGGTCGTTACACTCACTCCCCTTAAAGAAAATTCGTCCCGAATTTTAAAAAGACTTACTTGGATTTTCAAACAACCACGGGTATTTCGCTCTGCATCTCCAACTCTAGTTCCCACGTTGCTTCCTCAACGGTGTGATTCTTCAAATGACCTTCACTATCGGAATACTCTTAGACCTCGACTCCTTAACTTGGAATTCTAAGACTCTTAATGGCTCTTCAACATAAGACATGTCCGCTTGGACATCGTCGGGGAGAACTTCAAGATGTGGGAAGGATCATGACAATACTTCCTCAACATCGAAACATGGAAAACATCATGGAGTAAAGAAAGAGACGGAGGTAATGCCGGCCGGTAAGCCAAATCCCGATCTTCTCTAAGATCTCGAAGCGGACCAACGAACCTCGGAGCCAATTTACCCTTATTACCAAACCTTTTGATTCCCGTCCTCGGAGAGACCTTCAAGAACACAAAGTCACCAACTTTGAAAAGATAAATCCGTCTTCTATTGTCGGCGTAGCTTTTCTGTCTACTCGGCCGTCTTGATCTATCCCGAATCACCTTGATCTTTTCCGTAGAATCTCGAACCAAATCCGGGCCCCAAAGTCTCGCTTCACCAACCTCGTCCCAACACATCGGAGATCGACACTTCCTACCATATAACGCTTCATACGGAGCCATCTCGATACTAGGCGATAAGCCCTGTTGTTGTAGGCAAACTCCACTAAAGGTAGATGATCCTCCCAAGACAATTGGAAATCCATCACACAAGCCCGTAACATATCCTCGAGTATCTGAATAGTTCTCTCGGGTGACCGTCGGTTTGAGGATGAAACGCCGTACTAAAACACAATTTAGAACCCAAGGCTTCATGCAATGCCCTCGAAAATCTAGATGTAAACCTCGGATCTCTGTCGGAAACAATACTAGCTTAGGAACCCCGTGAAGTCTCACAATCTCCTTCATATACTGGCCCAGGCTAACTTCTCTAACGAAAACTTGGTCGATACCGGAAGAAAAATGAGCCGACTTCGTCAACCGATCCACAATAACCCAAATAGCATCCATCTTCTTCGCGGTAAGAGGCAAACCCGAAACAAAATCCATCGAAATCCCTTCCCATTTCCATTAGGAATATCGATGGTTGAAGTAATCCAGTAGGTCTACGATGTTCGGCCTTAATGCATTGACAAGTCAAACACTTAGAAACATAATCCGCAATTTCCCTCTTCATTCCATTCCACAATACCCACGCTTCAAGTCTTGATACATTTTGGTACTACCGGATGAATCGCAAACTTGGACTTATGGCCATCCTCTAAGACACGCTTCTTGATTTCCGGTGATGAAGGAACGCAAATTCTCCCTTGGAAGGTTAAAATTCCATCTCTATTCAACGCAAATTCCCGGCTTTCCCATCTTGCGCTTGATCAAAAAATTTCTTCAATTCCGAATCACTTTGTTGAGCTTCCTTCAAATCTCCATTACAATGTCGGAGCGGCTCGAACATTCGCAATGATTACTTCACTCTTCAATTCCCGAGAACTCAGAAAGCTGTCACATCATCGCCTTTTGGCTAATCGCATCCGCCCTTATTTACATTAGCCTTCCGGGATGATAAGATATTACACAATCAAAATCCTTCAAAAACTCAAGCCATCTTCTTTGCCGGTTATTGACTCCTTTTGAGTAAATAGGTACTTCAAACTCTTGTGGTCGGTGAAAATCTCAAACTTCGCCCCATAAAGGTAGTGCTTCCACTTATGTAACGCAAACACGATGCCGCCAATTCCATATCATGAGTAGGAGTAGTCTTACGATTTCCACCGGTGATAACTTCCTAGAGGCATACGCAATAACCTTCCCATTTTGCATGAGAACACGTCCCAAACCCGCCTTCGAGGCATCGCATAGATCACAAAATTCTCACAACCATCCGGAAGGGTAAGAACGGGAGCCGTCGTCAACCTCTTCTTCAATTCATTGAAACTTTTCTTCACACTTGGAATCCCATATGAATGACACATCTTTCCGAGTCAACCTAGTCAATGGAGTAGCAATCCAGGAAAACCCTTGATGAACCTCCGATAATACCCCGCCAAACCAAGGAAACTACGGACCTCGATCACCGTCGAAGGTTGCTTCCCAATTAACCACGGCCTCAATTTTCGAAGGATCCACGGAAATCCCCGAACTCGACACAACATGCCCCAAGAAAGAAACTGCTCAAGCCAAAACTCACACTTACTTGGAACTTGGCGTACAAGCTGCTTCTCACGAAGAACGGACAATACAATCCTCGAAATGATTCTCGTGCTCTTCCCGGGACTTAGAATAAACAAGGATATCATCTATGAATACCACCACGAAGCTATCAAGATAAGGCTTAAAGACACGGTTCATCATATCCATAAACACAGCTGGAGCATTAGTCAACCCAAACGGCATCACCACAAACTCATAGTGACCATATCTAGTTCGGAAAATTTGTTTTAGCAATATCATCCGGCCTAATCTTCAAGCGATGGTATCCGAACTTCTCCAAATCAAGCTTTGAGTAGATAACGGAACCTTGGAGTTGGTCAAGAAATAGAAATCATCTATGTGCGGAAGAGGATACTTATTCTTTATAGTGGCTTGGTTCAACAAACGATAATCTATCTGTGATAAATAGGTACCATCCTTCTTCCTAACAAATAGAGCAGGGTGCTCCCATTGGAGCACACACTAGGGCGAATAAAACCCCGATCTAGCAATTCCTGTAATTGGACCTTCAATTCTTTCAACTCGGCCGGAGCCATTCTATAAGGTGCTTTGGAGATAGGGGCGGTACCGGGTACTAAGTCAATACAAAACTCTACCTCACGATCCGGAGGCATAGAATATTCACTAGAAAACACATCACTAAACTCATTCACAACCAGGACATGAGCTAACTCGGGAGACTTCTTATTGGAGATCTACCACATAAGCCAAGTACCCCGCACACCCCTTAGATAGCATCTTTCTAGCTTTTAAGGCGGAAATGACATGTAAACCAAACATAGATTTATCGGCATCAAATATAAAAGTAGGCACATCAGGCATAGCAAATGAGACTCGCTTTCTACGACAGTCTACCAAAGCATGACAACGGCTCAACCAATCCATCCCAAGGATCACATCAAAATCACGGATTGGTAACTCGACCAAATCCACCGGCAATACATGCCCGCATATAGTCACATCACAACACGATATATCAAAAGAAGATGCGAGGCACTCTCCCATAGGAGTAGAGACCTCCAACACATAAAGGCATAGGTTCGGGCAAAATATGCAATGAGAATGCAAAATGAGATGCCACAAATGAGTGGGAAGACCCGGGATCTATAAGAATGCGGGCCTTAACTCTGAGGACAGGGAACTATACCTCTAATGACGGCATTGGGATCGACCTCTCCTCGACCCAAAGCAAACACTCGACCTTGCGCTCTATCTTTGGGTTTCCGTCTACATCTCTCTTCACACCACGACCTTGTCCCCCTTGACCACTACCCGAAGCTTGCTTACTCTGCCACTTGGGACAATTCCTTCTGAAATGGCCTGTCGAACCACACTCCAAACACTTGCCTTGCTTGCTCCAACACTTGTCCTCAGAATGTCCTTGCCTCTTGCAATATCCACATGTTGCCCCAAGGCCGACCGGAAGTCGAGCGATTTGCCGGAGCCGCTACGTTTCCTCCTCGATTTGCTCCCGGAGTGAATGTCCTTGGTTGCCCTCTGTTGTCGAGCCTTGACCTTGGAATGCATTTACATTTCTGCACTTCATTTTTACCCCGATGCTCCTCTATGTCATTCTCAATCCGATACGCCATGTTCGCCGCTTGGAAGTTGGCGAAGTCATGAGTCAAAAGGCGCTTCCGGAACTCCACCCTTAAGCCTTTCACGAACCGGTAGATACGCCTCTCCTCATCGCGCACCAAATGAGGACAATAACGGGCTAGCTCAGTAAACTTTCTTGAATGCGTGCTATAGACATTGTCCCTTGCTCCAATTTCGAAACTCAACCTCTTTCTTATCTCTAGTCACCATCGGAACAAAGTGGTCCGGAACTTACGTGTGAAATTATCCCAAGTTTGCGGTGTCAAATCCCGGTCCCAACCATCGCTTTACTACACGCCACGTAACGGTGCTTTCTGCGGGTCCCTTCCAACAGAAAACGGCACATCTCACCTTTTCCGCATCCGAACTCTCCATAGCCAAGAAAATCTTGTTCATCGCTTCAAGCCGCCTTTCTGCCTTCACCGGATCCGGATCTCCGTTGAAGCTAGGAGGAGACATCTTCACAAACTTCTCTAAACCATGGTGCCACTTGCCTACCTTCGGGTTGTTCTTTGTCCCTACCTTGATTACATTTGTCATATTACAGAAGAAATACTCGGAACATATCCATCATTTCGGCATTCGGATTACCAACATTACCCAAAGCCCGATCTGATCTCCATCATTACCCGCCATTAGTACAAACTCCTGCATTAAACACTCGACGTCGGTTATCACACACTCTCGCATCGGCTAGACTCTACCCGAGAACTCTAGCAGAGCTACGATACCAAGCTGTGAGGACCCACCCGGAACCTACACGTGTCCCGAGTTGGAGCGTCCTCAACTAACTAACCCAAATTTACTAAACTTTTAAAACTTTGAATTAAACTTCAAACATCAACATCATTAACATTTCCATTTCAAAACAACTCCACTTACTCTCACCTTGGGAGGAAAGTGGACCAACTTTGAAATTACTTAAGCTGTTTAGTTACAAAAGATATTGGTTTTAACGTAGAAATATAAGGTTTATAATTACAAACTCCCAAAAGGAATTATAGCAAAATACTTTCTACGCCAACCTACGTACCTTTTTAACAATACCCAAAAGCTCACCGCCAAACTCCTTTCCGTCCTTGCTTGGCCAGGTCCTCCTGTCTCGGGATCTAAAAACATTAAAGGGAGAGGGGTGAGAATAAATCTCGGCAAGCTATTATGAATGCGGCAATATGCCAAATAAATGCAACATATAACAAGTCGCACATAACACGTTGGAAAAGCTGTAAACACATTCCATTACCTTGGTTTACCTTTTCCTGTCGAACGATAGTCGTACAACATTGGGTATAATAATACTCCAATCTTACGAGTGGTAGCTTAAGCAATACTAACATCTTATAAGACCCAGTTTTCGGAGAACCAAATAAGACAGTAGCAACTCTGTAAGGCTTTTGGCTCAATACGGATGCTATACCCCATCCTGTGGCCACGGGAGGAGACGGCTTGTGAGAATATAACATAATCCGATCACATTAGGTCACACTTCCATAATTGATCGTATTATGTTATACCCCAAATGTCGGTGACTCACACATTATCAAGCACATAATAGATACTTGAATAGAATCCACGAAAGGGATAACAATATAGCAACATGGTAAAATATACTCATGTTCATCTTTCAAATAGTGTCATATATATATATACACTATTGGATTCAATCATAATCCATGTATGGCATAGATGCTCATAATCAATTCCATGATGCCGTGCAACAATTATTTTCCGCACCATATTATCATATAACCATTCGGAGGCAACCGCATAGAGGTACAATCACAATTAAATAGCTCTAGGATTATAGTTAAAGAAGGATCAATTCCCACTTAAATTGCTTAGGTTTCAATTAACTTGAAATTCATACTACGAAATTGTCTGGGCACGACTCGTGCTCTAGTGCACGTAGTCGTTCCCAACCTCTTACACGACTACTTGGTTTCTCACGACTAGGGATCACGGCGAAAATTGAAGGTCACGACTCGTGCTCCGGTGCACGAGTCGTGCTTGAGTGCCACCACTAGTGCTCCCTTGCACCACTAGTGCTCATTTGCACCACTAGTGCTCCCGATGCCTACTAGTGCTCCCGTGCACTACTAGTGCTCCCTAGTCGTGCCAATACCAATTGTTGCCGATGTTTCCATCAGCCGCAAATCCCAAAACCACAAAACCCCATTTTTGCTTCATCTAGCTGCACTAAACTAACCAAAACCGGTTTATATACCATATTGAACACATATCAATACTCAATCCATGCTTTAAAACCTTCTATCACCTTCAATCCCAGAAGTTGATCAACTATTTAATTACTCTTTTCATGTTCATCAACATTATGCTTATCTAATCATTCCCAAGAAGCCAAGAAACAACACAATCAAGTCCCAAAAGTAGTTTATAGCACATTTACATATCATTTAGATTCATATGCTCAACATTGAAGGAAAATCATAATAACTTACTTT